>CM057159.1:26555998-26600998 GCA_029962745.1 Echinometra lucunter | reverse complement strand
TTACTGCATAATTCGGTTTATAACCACAGGTTCATATTGAGGTGACTGTAGTCGACGCTCACTTTGAAAGTTTAGTTGTTTGTGCATATAACATTTGGCTTTCATGTAAAGCAGTTTTCATTTACTGTCTTTATTGTTAAGGAGTTTTTATGTACTATGTAAATGAATCAATAAATAAATAGATAAATAAATAAATTAATAAATGCCTAAATCATGCACTCCGTCTAGTAGGACAGGCAGCCGTATACGTCCCTTATATACTTGATAGCATTTACATGTTCTTCATTTTGTTGCATTCAAACCAAACCAATTAAAAAAAAAAAAACACGAATTTTAATGACATGCAGTAAAATAACATGCAACTGAACATCGATAGATGGAAAGACGCCCTTGGTTGTTTCTTCTTTTGTGCCACGGCAAAAATACGTGGGCTCCATGCAGTGCTGCTGTGATTCATTTATCGACATAACAGAACGGCATACTTGTGAAAACAACCATGACAAAGGTCTCTTGCGTGGAGTAAAAAGTCTTCTTGCATAGTGTATTGAACGTATCCATATGTTGATTAAGGTAAACATTCTGATCATTTAACAAAAAGATGTAATGAAAATGTCCCACTTTACTTTAAAGCCTTATAAAAAAAATCCTCTTTACTGAAAGTTTGTCGTATCGACCGACTAAGTGTGTTTGTATCTCATGGGATTATCAATTCATCCAACTTACAGTAATGTCATTCCGTTTATAGGGAAACAGAAATACTCCTGTGTAAGTCTTATTTGAGGCATGCAACACTTAGAAGGGGGGACGGCAAAAAGCGTGAAAGAGTGGTGCCGATCTGAAAGAAACCCTCAACTTACGAATATTTCGCTGTGGCGGATATGAAATCTTTAATTTTTAGATGAATACGGCGTGAAGTAATGTAAAATAAACTAGATGAATCTTCGACCACGCGTGGTCGAACTTTATGCCTCCGCCATTACCAAATCAGAAATAAATGGCACTTCATGTTGATTTATTTTTATTTATACAATGACATCATTGACCTTGACCTTTGACCTTGTGACCACCAAATCTAATGAGAGCATTGCCCTTTCATATGCATACATGAGCCAAGTTTGTTGAACTGTCAAATGGTTACTGAGTTATCACAAGAACAAACCATTTCTATGTACATAATGACCTCTATGACCTTTGACCTTTGATCTTGAGACTCCAAAATCTAATAAGACCATTGTCCCTCCCATATGCATACCTGTGCCAAGTTTGAGGTTGATCGGTCAAATGGTTCTTAAGTTATCGTAAGAACGAGCCATTTTTATGTGTATTATTACCTCTATGACCTTGACCTTGGACCTTGAGACTCCAAAATCTAATCAGATCATTGTCCCTCCCATATGCATACATGAGCCAAGTTTGAGATTGATCGGTCAAATGGTTGTTGAGTTATGGTGAAAACGAACCATTTCTATATACATAATGACCTCTATGACCTTTGACCTTTGACCTTGTGACCCCAAAATCTAATCAGATCATTGTCCCTTCCATGTGCATACATGAGCCAAGTTTGAAGTCAATCTGTCAAATGGTTCTTAAGTTATCGCGAGAACGAGCCATTTTTATGTGTATTATTACCTCTATGACCTTGACCTTGGACCTTGAGACTCCAAAATCTAATCAGATCATTGTCCCTCCCATATGCATACATGAGCCAAGTTTGAAGTTGATCTGTCAAACAGTTCTTAAGTTATCGCGAGAACGAAAACGGGACGGACGGACGGACGGACGGACGGACGACCCGAAAACATAATGCCTCCGGCAACCACCTACGGTGGGCGGAGGCATAAAAATGCAAAAATTCCACGGCTGATTTCTCAGATTTGAAAACCAGATGGAATAGCCCTTACAAGTACATACGTATTCTTTGAAAAATCTTGCACATCGCTTTATATTTACACCATAATCTTACATACAAGTTTTATACGAGTTTAGTACTTCTTTATCTTAAGATTCCTTTTTCTGTTTTTCTACCATCATTGGAAAAACCTGCATCGGTGAGTTGTCTTTTTTTTAACGTGTAAACATGGTACTAGTAGATGATCGAGCTACGTGATATTGCTTTACTACCGTCCATGATACAAACCAAAATTTACTTAAAAACAATATTCTGAACAATGAAATAGATCATGTCTTTAGAATAAAACGGTAGAGTTCAGCTTCCTTACGTTCACATAGAGGCACACCCGTTCTGCTAGAGTGCTTCATTTCGCTTTTAAAAAATCCTCAGTAGCATAAGACTATTAACAATTCTTACAACTGTTGCCCTCACTGAAGTCACTAACAAACAGAGAATCTAAACGATATTGGAATCTGGTAGAGCAATTTTCCGAATTCCAGGAACAATTCTGTCTGTCGGTGTCGATGGGTGAACGTCTATTGTTGTAACCGTTCTTTTGTTTTGATCACCAGAAGATTTCGACTGGGGTTTCGAACTCCTTCCTGATGCTGATGAAGTCATGTTAGCATAATTTTTGTTGCAGTAGAGTTCCCGTAGGATATAGATGACCACCGCTGCGAGCACGAAGACGACAATGCCACCGGCTATACTGATTGAGATCACAGCTTCAAGAAATGAGAAATCAATGAAAAAATATCAATACATAATTCTAAAAAAAATGATAAATGAAACAAATGAATGAAAATTAATCAAACTCTTTAAGCATGACTGCCAGTCAACCGCACCTATAAAATAACTCTTCAACATGGTCTTTAGCTAATTCAAATTTCCACTTCTAAACAATTTTCAAGCGATTTATTGCGTTCTATATAACAGTTTGATGGTTTAATGTTATAACCCAATCATAACCGGCTGGCACATGCATGATAACACACCGAGCGACCTGGGTAGAGAGAGGCAGATATCGAGAAATGTTTTACTCTCTTAAACAGGCGAGTGAACGCATTCACTGCATTTAGAGTGAAATAGGAGGAAATTATTGTGATATTCACTATTTTAGGGATGATCACTCAGGACACCTTAAAGAGTGAATAAAGAGTGAATATCACAATGTTTACTCTTAATTCACTCTTAATTCACTCTAAATTCACTCTTTTCTTAAATTTACCCTTTAACAGAGTGAATGCGTTCACTCCTTGTTAAAAAAAAAGAGAGTACCAAAATACATTTTAGCCCCATACCCTCTACTAATCGTCAGCTGAATGAATAAATATGCCGCACCGTCCTACAAAAAATATCTACGTTTACACATAAAAAATAAATCAGTTGGGAGCTTATAATTCTTGCGGACACTATAACACTCATACGGTAAAATAACGAAGGCTCCGTTCATCATTAGTATTTAAAGGAAATGGATGCTAGTCATTATATCACCTTCCAGAATGTTGTTTTGGGGAGAATCAATTTGTAATGATGAACTATGAATAAATGCAGTGGCGTACCGTGGGTCAACGCATGGGGGTGGGGGGCACCGAGCATGGATGTATGCTGAAATTTTTCCCGGGGGGGAGGCAAGACACGTAAAATTTTCGAAGAAATACAAAAGCGAGGGAGCGAAGCGACCGAGCTGGTCATGGGAGCGCTCTTCATTTTTTAAAATTAAAATTGAAGGATCTGGTACACACTTTTGGTGTATTTTTTTTGACAATTTTCAGCAAAAAAAAAAGTGAAGTATTCAAACTTTCGGGGGGGGGGGGGGGAGACAACCTCCACCGATTGGAAGTTTGTGTGGGTGTGTGTGGTTATTTCTATCATGTTGACAATAACGACAGTAATTTTCGAACTAAGGTGTCTTTAGATATATAAAGCGTTTTAGAATATTGGAAAAATTATGCATCTTGCTAGATACGACCCTTTTTAAGTTTTGCGAGCTTCTTCTTCTTCTTCTTCTTCTTCTTCTTCTTCTTCTTCTTCCTCCTCTTCCTCTTCTTCTTTTTGGCCAGCCGATTGGGGGCACGTGCCCCCCGGGCCCCCCCCCCCCCGTAGTTACGCCACTGAATAAATGAATAAACAGTACACTGAATACAGAAGTCTTGACAGGAAGAAAGAAGAAAAATCAAAAATATACTGGCACATGGCAACAGACTTACCTCCTTTTTCCACACTCTCCATAGGTTCGTCCATTGCGTATAATTAATGTTATCTAATTAGTACTAATGTATAAGTCTGCCACCCTGGCAACATTCAACTCTCAAATTACATACAATAAAGGCGTCAAAAAGAAAAAAAATCACTTCACTAGGTCCACTCCCGCGATGTAGCTCTAGGTTACACAGACAGTTTGAAAGTTAAAATCTACTTCTGATGTTGAATATTTCGGTATTCGTCTAATGTTGTTCTACCACGGCACAGTATACACACACTCAGAAGTAACAGCCCTTTTTGGGAGTTTGTTTTCTGTGTGTGTGCACACACGGCTGACTTTTCTGTGACACGATGACTCGTCGACCCGGACCATATATATATGCAGGGCGTGCACGTACAAACCGGGTTGTGATATCACATCAGACAGATATACCGCTGCCTCAAAACTTTGCTGAAAATTATTTGGAATCCACGATTCGAATCATCGTCCTGCTCTGTCTCAAGCGATCACAAGATCACAATTTAGCGCCGACCGCTATGTTCAATCCAACAACTAGGAAACAAAGCGGGTAGATTAGAAGTAAACCATTTCCGTACTTTGGAGCAAGGTTTTTTCCCTGTATGCAAAAACATGTCTCGATTTTAACCCCCTTTTGATACGGCTCGATTCCTTTCAAGAGCTCCCCTCTTTTATGTAAATGCCTCTGCTTTGTTCCCTCTGATGGGTGAATACAATTCGATGGCAAACAAGGCTTAGAGCTTATGTCTATTCTTTAAAAGGTGAAAACGAATTGGCCAGAACAGTTGCATATGGCGTGACCGCACCCGACATGCCCGAGGCGTATATCAAAAGGTATTTAGAATCATAATGAGGACTATGCCTGGAGGCTTTACTGAGCTCGACCTAATACCAGGCGCTACCAGCATGGGCTTATAGCTAGTGGCACCATAATTTTGTCCATGATAATCCTTCTCTGATTCTTATTTTGTTTATTAACTTATGGGTGGCTAAGGAAAGGGGAGACCGGAGGAGGGGCTATTTCCTTTCTGCGTCCTCACGATGGAATTTCTTTATTTCTTATTTTAGATCCCCTAGACAAGGTCCTGTAGTAAAGTACTATGGTACCCAATGGTAATCATCAAGTTACCCAGTAAATTTGAACTCCATTGAAATAATTACCATGGTTTTACCATGCAGGGTACCGAGGTTTTGTTTTGTTTTGTTTTGTTCGTTTGTTTTTGTTTGTTTGTTTGTTGTTGTTGTTGTTGTTTTTACAAGGGATGGGGATATACGCCATCACAAAATGATGTACGAACCGAAATAAAATTCTTGCATCTATGCACAGGGATATTTTTCTTCTCTTACTGTGTTGAAATCCATCGACTATGGTAGTGTGGTACTTTCACTGCCGTACTTGCAAGTAGATGGTCTCTGGTTTTACATCAAGCTTGTAACGGACCGTAGTAAACGAAAAAAGGGGGTTGTAAAACATTGAAAATGTTTATTTTCATATACATCTTTCCTTACTTCAGATCATAAAACACTTTAAATGGAATTGTCAAAAAATATAAACATTAACAAGATGAAGCAAACATTGTGGTAATAACAGCAATAACAAGAAGAGAAGATGCAATCGGAAAATTTGAATAAGTTTTTAAAAAACAGAAAAAGGGGGAGTTCATTATCATCTCTTAACCTTTTTTAACTTGTTTACACTGTTAGACCAGTTGTTTAAAAATCATCAGGTTGTTTAACATATGAACCTACCAACTGTTGTTTAAAAAAAAATGTGTGTAAAACAAATGGGGATTTTTTAAAACAACTGTTGGTAGGTTCATATGTTAAACAACCTAAAGATTTTTAAACAACTGTTCTAACAGTGTAGTAAATATTGCTTTTACTCTCACCCCACTCGTTAACATTGATTTTCATATTGCCATTAAAAAGTGCACAGTGAAAAAAAAAAAAAGGCTTAGGCAGTTTGCAGTTTTGTCGTTTTGCTCTTTAATCATATTGTGTTCGATGTGGAAAAAAAACTAAACAAAACAGTGTGTCCTCTGTATTCATCATCAATTTTCGGACTTTTTTAGTGGGGTATATCTGGCTGAAGAGAATGACATAGGTCACGTAGGTTGAAAACAATTAGACAATAGACTGTTATCAATCACATTATTTAGGCACGGATAATTTTATTCATATCAGTTAACAAAAATGAAATAAAACGTGGCAGAAAAGACTGATAATGCTCTGACAACAATGATTAAAATGGTTCATAAAACTCAAAAGAGTGATTTGTACAATATTAGTGAATACTGATTGATGTTGCTTATAGTATTATTCGCATGCAGTACGTGTGCTGGCAAGATAGTATCTATTTTTTTCAATGTATACCTGCCTGAAAAGGGAAAAAAAATCATGTTTTAAATTAGTCTGAGTATGCCTATGCATAATGCAAAAAGGAAAAAAAAGTGATAAAAAGGATGAGTTTCGAATTGGTCCAGCAGAATTACCCATACACAATGTGCGTGTATTTGAACGGGTAATCTCAAGTGCTTTAGTCTCAGATGAAGATTCCACTAGACTACGGCTCACCCCAAACACGTTTATAGATCACTTGTTGATATACCTTCCTGTGATATTGCACCACCATAATCAAGACGTCAGTCTAAATATAGACTCGGGCGTAGATGGCGCAACCATATCATATTATAAAAATCCCATATTCTAATATTCTAATATTCAATGTCCTATAATAAGACTTCCATGCCTACATGTTCTATGTTTTGCAGATATGTCACAAAATACGTATTTCTGTTGTAAAGACATAATTCATGTAGGCCTACAAGTTCTCAATGCATTTCTAGGTGTAGCTAATGGAAGGACCATGATAAAAAAAAAAAAAGAAGAAGAAGCAACCGCTTGCAAAGTTGATCAGTTATTTTATATAAAAGGAGTTTTAATTCTGAAAACTGAATTTCGACCTTTTATTGCCAAACCATTTATTCATCATACAAACAGTACTAAATGACAGGGGAAAAAATCTCCATATAACCTTTTTCTAAAGGTGCTTTTAATACACTGTGAAGACAAGAATACAGAATGATTTTTATTTTATTTATTTTTTTTTTTTTGTCAATGTCACTTGTAGTGCTGTTTACACATAATCAGCACATGTATTTTCTCAATGTTAAACATGTGCTGGCCTGAAAAGAGAAACATTTAGATTTAAATTTGTTTGGATATGACTAGACACAATGAAAAAAAAAAGACAAAAAATTATCAAAAGGATGAGTTTCGAATGGGTCCAGCAGAATTACCCATACACAATGTGCGTGTATTTGAACGGGTAATCTCAGGTGCTTTAGTCTCAGATGAAGATTCCACTAGACTACGGCTCACCCCAAACGCGTTCATAGATCACTTATAGATATACCTTCCTGTGATATTGCACCACCATAATGATGATGTCAGTCTAAATATAGACTCGGGCGTAGATGGCGCAACCATATCATATCACATAGAGTCCCTAAGGGACTCTAATATCACAGAAATCCTTTATTCTGTGATATTCAATGTCCTATAATATAGGACTTCTGTTATGTTCTATATTTACAGATATGTCATAAAACATATATTCCTGTTGCAAAGACATATACATGTATTTATAAACACATGTATATAGTTCTCATGCACTTCTGGGTGCACTAATGGAAGGACTAACATGATTAAAAAGAAGAAACCGCTTGCAGAGTTGATTACAGATAAATACTTATTTATATTTTAAAAAGGTTCTATTCAGGGACAACTTTGGACCTGCATTTCAACCTTTTAATTGCCAAACCCTTTATTTATCGTAGAAATAGAACTAAATAACAAAGGGGGAAAAAATCTCCGTAACATTCATAATTCATATCCAACTTAAAACCTTTTCTAAAGGCACTCTTTTAATATACTACAAAGGCAATAATACAGAATGAATGTCACTTGCAGTGTTATTCACATACAGTACATGTACATTTGCAATAGAAGTTCTTTATTTTCTACATGTGCTTGCCTGAAAAAGGAAATAAATTAGATTTTAATTTTGTTTGGGTATGACTAGACATAACGCAAAAAGACGCAAAGTGATAAAAAGGATGAGCAGAATAGTACCCATACACAATGTGCGTGTATTTGAACGGGTAATCTCCAGTGCTTTAGTCTCAGATGAATATTCCACTAGACTCCGGCTCACCCCAAACGCGTTCATAGATCACTAATAAATATGCCTTCCTGTGATCAGGTGATATTGCACTATTTCTGTGATAATGCACCATCATTATGATGAAGGCTAGACTCGGACGGAGATGGCGCATCTGCGTTCTTTTACTTTGAGGAAATACTTCATATCCTGCAGACTGATCTATCATGTTAAATCTAATGATAAAGCATTCTGTTGTGTAACCTTTCCTGCTAAACAACAAAACAACAACAAGTAAAAAAGGGGGAAATAGCGGCTAAAGCAAATACAAGTAGACAATCTGAGAATATCCTCTTTTTTTGCATGATTGGAGAAATCTGTCATCATGACATGCTCTTTTTTTTTTCTTTTGTGATAATGCCTTTTAGAAGCTTCTTGAAGCTATCCCTTGATGATGTAATGCTATATGTTGGTGGGGCAGGTGCCATGGGGACATCAATACATTTATCACATGATGTGCAATAAAATTTTAGTGCGTCCCGTGCAAGTAAAACATGCGTGCCTGCGTGATTGAAACGCATGTGAGACCCAACAGGAGGCTGCATCACTAAGAAGACTGGTGGGCGTTGTGGCGGGCCCTGTAATCCAGCTAACAGTGGAAGTTAAAAATCGATTCAGCGGACCCAGGTTCGAGTCTGAGTCACGTCTTTTGGATGGTGACGTAAAAGGTCGGTCCCAGACGTAAATAATCATATCTGATTGATACACGTCTGTAAAAACCCAATTCAACAACAGCAACAACATCACGAACATTGTAGAGCAACCCCCTTGAATCTACACGAGTTGGCAATTTTGACCGCAAGTCGTGAAGCACTTTGAAGCACTTTACAGTTGAAAACCAAAATTACTTCGAAAAAGAAACCTTATTTTTGCTATAATTCACAAGATGAGAGAATGTTAATGAATTCAATTCAATATCCTTTAGTCATGAAAATTTCGCAAATTATTTCAAAAAAGAAGAGAAGGCAGTAATGTCAGTTACGATTTCGATATGACATGTGGCTATCATGGGCTATTTGTCTTCATCGAAATTCACACCTTTAAAAGCCAAGTAAATATGCGATCTGACTACGATTGAATTTTGGATGGTTGGCAAATGTGTAAAATAGTAATGTTGAAGAGGTTTTGCGGGATGAAAGAAAAGGAGAAGAAAATGAATCCTTATTACAGTCATGTAATAATATCAGCTTCAGCAATAATTGTTCACATATTCAACTCAAGTGCGATTTAATCCAAAATCGGATGACAAATGAATTGCAAAGAGTGCATGTGGGCTTTTTTGTTAGTTTTCTGTGAAGTTTTCATGACTGACATTTTGTCATAAAAGAATGTTCAAACAGATAGCCGGACCTGCAGCAGTTTCCGGCAGCAGTTATGTCATGAGGATTGCAAAGATAGCAGAAGGTCATTGTGACTGTCTTTGCCTTGCTTTGCATGCATGTTTGTGATATGTGCAAAATGGCAGGAATGCTCTATATACGGAGTGGAGATGGTGCACATTGTGGTGCGGGCTAAAAATCCAGTGATCAAGGGAAATAACATTAACATTGTAAGCTCAATGAAGTATTCTGACGCCACGTAATGAGCTATAGAAGATCGGACGCCGTGTTTCTTAGAGCCCTATGTGTCACAGTATTAAGACTCGAAATGTGATCTAAAACTGCATTTCCATTAGCTTGTTTTGCTAAGAAAAACAATCAATGGGGAAACGCTGTTTACCATAATCTAGATTTAAAAGCCCGATATATGGACACAACCCTGGTTGAAGCAAGCACTGCATGTAGAAAAAATGACGGGTAACATGCTTTTTTCCAGTCATATAAGTATTTGTTTTTCCTTTCAAACGTCTGTATTTACTTTGTGTCTCCGATTCAGTCAGTCAAAGGTGTTGTCTTTCCAATTATTATCTTGTCATTTTAGCAATCATTCTCATTGCTCAATCACGTAATGAAACTGGGAAATTCCCTTTCGAATACCATCGTGCATGGTGAATCCTGTGCAGGGCCCTATGCATATTTGCTTCTTTTCTTCTTCTTCTTTTGTTTTTTTTTAACTAAACACACACACACACACAAAAGAGTAACTCCCCCCTAATTCAAAATAGCATAACTTTTCAACGAAGACGCTTTGAGGAAAATAATTTGGCAGGAGTGTTCCTACACTTATTGACTAACTTCTGATTGAAAATGAGATTTATCTGTCAAGTCATGCATGAGTGAGCAGACATGTAAGGCAAAAATGTCACTTTTCAAAAGTCACAAGAGTCATTTTGGGGGGTTTGTGAAACGAGATTTTTCTGGTGTTTGTTTAACTGCTGTTGATGTTTTTCAGGGTTGCGCCATGGTTGAGTGAGAAAATTTTTAACTATGAAGCAATAAATGCTAAAAATTTACTGTTTAATGCTGGAAAAATGACTACCCGGTATTTTCACATAATGTGCTGACTCGTGTTGGTTGATGCCAGTTCTTTCCATAAATTGAATGGATTTTGTAGATTTAGGAGGGCTGAACATAATTTTCCTTAAAAAAAAACTGTGTTCACCCAACTGTCATAAACATGAAAAGTCTCAGAGACAGGCATCACTGGGTCAAACAATGGAAGAGACCAAATTTGCCAAAGTTTTGTTTAACAGACCCCAAATGACTCTGTGTGACTTTTGAAAAGTGACATTTTTGCCTTTAATGTCTGCTCACTCATGCATGACTTGACGGATGAATCTCATTTTCACACAGAAATTAGTCAGTAAATGTAGGAACACTCCTGCCAAATTATTTTGCTCAAAACTTTTTCGTTATTTTGAATTAGGGGGGGGGGCGGTTATTTTTTTTTGTTGTGTTTAAATATATCTGTATTTTTTATTAAGTCATAAAACCAAAATCAAGGAAAAAATATTTTGCAATATTTACAAGCAGTTATCAAAGATCGGAAAAGCATGACAAACAGAACAAAACAAAACAAAAATAAGAGGAAAATTAGTTTGTTTCTTAAGTGAAAGGGCCCTTGGTCTATATAAAAGGATTTTTTTCATGAGGGATGCCCAAACATCAATAGATTGCCACACTATTTTCAGATGTCAACGGGAGGACGCCATTACCATAATTATACCCCCTTGCTCCGCCCCTGCAGTAAATACTGTCGTCCACATGCCCTTTGAGGAATCGTATTATGTCACATGAGTGTTTGTTCGTAGGGATAGTCATGCTTATCTGGTCATGAATTGGATTCGCTGGAAATCAAAACGAGACATATTTTCTCAAGGATCAGCCTTTAGCATTCAGTACATGCTCAATGTTGAAATTCCAAGCAAAGCGTCGTTACTGTGCAAACATTATAAAAGAATGGTGTTTATAATCGGGTATTTGTTGGAGTTACAAAAAAGAGAACTCTGCAGACACTGACTGGTATTGTTTCTTCTCGAGGGATTATACAAACAGCGATAGGTCTCGGCCAAAGAACTTAAGAATACTTTTCTGTGGTCTCGGCACACATAGCATATCTGTATCTGTCAGTGTATGTCATACCTCGCAATCCCTTGCTCTTTTTGAGAGAAATATTATTGCGAGAGTAATATCAAGTAAGGCAAAAATTAATCACCAATGAAGAACCTTATAATGAAAATTGAATATACCGTACTATATTTTCATCTTTTTCTAAAGCTCTCATCTTTAGTGGCACCCTGCTTCAACCTGATAACCACCATCCTTTTCTCTCCCATTCTCTCCCCCTCTTTCCCTCTCTTTCTTTCCCCTCCCTTTCTTTAAAACACGCTTATTCATTGGGCGTTTTACATTATTATATATACCACAAGAAAATCTGAATTTGAAAATTGTATATAATTAGAGTCACGAAGAAGAACAAAAATTAAATTACTTTACTCCTAAACAGCCACACGACCCCATAATAAAAGGGGTCTTTAGAAGAAGAATAAAAACAAATAGAATAGTTAAACAGTCTATTATAAGGCAACTAGTAGTAGCTCTCACCTTCAGTAGTAGGTCTATGTTATCATTGTACATTTATACATACATTAAAAAAAAGAAGAATAGAATAAAGTACTGCTGAATATGATGGTTGGTTGGTTCTTGGTATGATGGCGCTCTTCAATCTCCTCAGATTATTCGCGCCAGTCACGGTACCGCCAGTCACTTTCGTAGGTTTGACCTATAGGTTTCGGATAGCCCACGAGCGACTTTGGGTGAAGATGATGTTAATAGTAGTCATCATTAATTATGGTTAAGTGCTAGTATCCATCTCCTAAGTTAGAGAGCTGTCGGTCGTGATTATTCGTATTTATTCGCTATAATATCAAGATACGCAAGCAGTCAAATGAAGAAAAAAAATACCAAAGAAAGAAAAAGGGGGGGGGGGGGGGGGTTAATTGCAACTGTTCATGGAAAATCCGCAAATATGTCTTTCTCACAAATATAACTTCAAGATCAGTTGTGCAAGAGTTGCAAGAGGTTAATGATAGCAATAAGCCATCTAAAACGATTAGTATCATATAAACGTTGCTTCATATATTGCCTGATTGACGAAGATGGCAGCAGACCAAATTTGGAAGAGAGTGAAACAGAGGGAAAGAGACAGCAAGAGATATATCCAAATAGTCAGAAGAAGTCCGTGGACTTTTCTGGAGGTAAAACATTATTGCGCTGAAGATAATAATTATTTAAGTTCAATAAGCGCCGCCATAGTTTAATTTGCAGATAACGTGTAAAAAAAAAAGTTCGAAGGCTCACTGGTAGAGCAGTGGTATTGTGTCTGGGTGTACCCAGTGTTCGAAACCAAGTTGATGCGCTAGTGCCTTTTCGTAAGGTATTAATCCTCATTACCAAAACCCTCAGAGATCCGTCGGTCCCCTGCTTGCTTTTACATACAAGCAACTTAACAGTAAGGTGGAATAACGAACCATTATTTTAACCATTTAAATCATAATGCAACCATAATCATAATGCGATTTTGGTATATTTTGTAACCTTATAGTACCTTGGGGGGGGGGGGGGGGGGGGGGAGTCAAATACTCCAAATACTGGGCCCTACACTCTCTTTCATAATAATCCTGCCCTATAGTCTGCCCTTAAAACCGTCATCCCTGAGAAGCAGAAGGGTGTTATCTCAATGTTGAGGAATAGGATTTGCTAATGTCCCGTTGTTTCAGGCTTAGCAGATGAAAAGATAGATCACCCCTGAATTCGAACGTTTGGTGCTTGCATATGCCACATGCTCCGATGACAAGTGGTCCAGTTTCCCACACTATAACCAAATTCTTTGCTCCAATCCTGTTACAAAACACTATACTTAGCCAATATTCTATAACCCAAAACTAAAAATCCATTAAAGCTTTAACCCTAATAATAACCTTGTATTTTTGAAGAAGTAAATCCCAGAGCAACTGTCTCCGGAGCAAAATTATGACGGATACCTCAAACAATTACCAGGGGGTGTTTCCAAAAGGTCGTACTTAAATAATCAAACTGCTTACGTGCGATTCCACCAAGTCCAAGTCTAATTCACGTAAGCTGGCTAATTTAAGTCTGTTAAAAGAAGTCGCTCGTTTTTACGCATGATTTGGGCACTTTCGCTTAATTTTACGTCAAACTTGACAAGTATTTGTGAAACACCCGCAGCACCCCTTTTAAACGAAAACTTATCTGGCATGAGCCAATCAAAATCCACTTTAAGGAGTCACAAACAGGACCTTGATCATGATTAGTTGATGCTAGATAGATTTCTTGCTCACTTTATTTTCGTAGCCCTGCATATTACCATGCCAACTAACATGTAGCTGCCAGAAAAAGAATGATTAAACAGATAATCACAGAGACAGGCAGGGTGAAAAGAGGGCAAAAGAAAAAAGGGAAGAAAGGGAAACATTATGGGGAGAGAGACGAGAAATAAGCTTAGAAAGGACAAAAAAAAAAAAAAAAGAAGTAAGAAAGACAAGATGAAGAGACTTAAGCCCACCGCACACTATACGATCCCACTGCGAACCGATTTTCAAACAAATGGCACTTCGCATTAAATATGAAAGTTTAAAAAGGTAAAAATTATCTTATTTGAAGTTCGGAATTATAATAGGAATACTAAAATCGAAATTTTGGTTAACTGCGAGCCCTGTGGTCGGAGTGAAGGCCAAATCGGCTTCAAATCGTAGCCGATCGCAAGACTGCTATGACGTCACTACTATTCGGAATTTAATTCGCTTTTATTCCTACAGGGGAGCTCGCAATTGACCTAAATTTCGATTTTAGTATTTATACGACTATTGGGATTTTTATCATAAAATTTTACATGTTAAAAGGTTTATATCAAAGGCTAAAAACATATTTTTCCAAATTCGGATCACAGATGGATCGTATAGTGTGCAGCGGGCTTAAGAGAGAGAGAGAGAGAGAGAGAGAGAGAGAGAGAGAGAGAATGAAAGCGCAGGAAGGTAGCAAAGAAGAAATAAATGAAATGAAGAGAGAGAGAGAGAGAGAGAGAGAGAGAAAGAAAGAAAGAGAGAAAGAGAGAGAGAGAACAGCTTGAAAAAACCCTTTGTTCTCCCTCCTGGAATGGTTCCAGACCTCATATAAAAATGGCTTAATTGCCCTATGAGTGACTCACAGTAAAACCTTACTGTACCTCATGACACAATTTACTGTGCTGATATAATCATAGTTCTTCCTCCTCCCAGTCGTTCGTTCCTCATTGCTCATCAATATGTTGCAGGAATGGAATTTTAGGTATTGTCAATACCATCATTTGCAAAAGTTTAAGACCACCTGGGAATTTTGGGTATTTTCAATAATCCAGAATGCATTCCCTCGTCTCATTGAATGATTACTTAACATGTTTACTACAGTAGTTAGTAGCACAAGAGTAATGGTGTAAGCCCATATGAATTGTTGAAAATAAATGTATGTCTGAAAAATAAATGTTCAACTTTTTTTCATTGAGCTATTGCTGCATTTTGGAAGAGTGGTCTTCAACTTTTGCAAATGAAGGTACTTTGAATTGATCTGAACTTTATTTCAAGATGTTAGAAACAGATTATGTTTCAAGCATAGCAATTTGTAACACATTAAAAAAAAAACCCTTTTTTTGTAACTCCTTTTGGTAAACATGCATAAACAGTTGAGGTGTTATTACCCATAATTTCACTAGGGAAAAAAAATATGTGTGTCACTCTATGTTTTCCATGTTTATTATACTATTCATAAGACTATAGACAAGTAACAGTAAAACCGTAAATAAAGATTTCAACATCCACTCAAAAGGCAAAATGAATGCACAACAGTGACAAAACTATGCATCAACAGGTTGTCTCTATTTTAGCTGCTTTAATAATGAATAAAGATGAAATCATCATCAATATGGAGAACAAACAGAACTTTAAGTTACTTAGTGTGTAAACTTATTAGTCTTTGTGCTAACCTAGGACACTATGAGACATGTTACACTGTAACAAATTGCCATAACCAAATATATTTCTAAGGAAAGATCAAATAGAACATTAAAGAATTAGCATGTTCATAATACTTATGAAGAAACAATATGCTATACATTTTTAATTACATGCTCCGATATGATCAAGTAGTAATGTAATTTACATGGACCTAGGAGTTCTACACGTGTTCCAAATGAATCATCAGATATTCATTCAAATTAGAAGGATTAATTCTGACATGGAAAATAGTCAAGTAATTACTGATATTATGGTTGTAGAGTCCCATATGATAAGAAGATTTGCAGTGAATAATTTCCTACCATAGTGATTGTCATTTTTAAGAGATTTGCACAGCATGTTGTAAAACAAATTATTCTGTAGATTTCTTGCTGTTTCAGTATAGCGTAGGAATGCTTATTAGTGTAATATTAAAGGATGTGCAAACCTATTTACAACTTTATAACTTATATCTCTTCATGAATTACCAGAATCTCCTGTTAAGATTAAACAGTACTTCAGCTATGCAAAACTTTTGACCCAGTTATGTTGTTTACAATTACAGCAGCAACAGGTGAACTGTCTGTAGTCCATTTTGCAGAATATGGAAGGGTCCATCTTACGTTGATTCTTTCAAATGTGTGCATTAATCAAACATTTAATATGGTTTGCATATGTGCATTACCAGCAGAAGCGTGGGTATTACGTAACATGTGTAAATATCAAACAAATAATAAATAATTCTTTCAATACAGTTTCAATGAATTAGTCAAAACTGACTCTACCAGAAATTTCTTTTGAATGAAAAAAAAAAAAAAAAAAGTCATGCATTTTTCAAATTAAAGCTAGCACCATTTCTCCCCTCATTCACAGTACAAAATAATTCCTTGATTTATCATGCAGTCCATTGAAGCCACAGGTTCCATAGAGATTATCATGAAAATCCAAGCACTTCATTAAACATTTCTTTCCATAAGAAAATATGTACACTGTCTCTTTGCATATAGAACAAGTAATAATCACGTTTAGCACTTACTCCCGAATTTCTTTCCCAGAAGTGTAAATCATCAGCTCAGAGTTAAGTCCATTAAAACATCAAGTTTAAGTCAGGGCTCTTGCATCCTATGATTCCTTTGGCAAGGCATCAATCTACTATTGCCACTCTCTACTCAGGAAAGAGAGATGGGGATATGGGCATATGCCAAACATATGGTACCGTGTATGTGAAAGAAATGTCCCATATTCTTGAAAGATGCCCTTTTAAATTAAATCTAGCTGAAGTTAGTCAAATATTTTGTGGAAAGCTATATGTGAATCCATTGATTCCACACAAATTACTGCAATCATGTATATATATATATAAATAAAAAAAAGACAACCAGTTAAACAGTGCCTTCAACAACCAGGTAGGAGTCCTTCTTTTAAAATGCATATGTGAACCTGCACCACAAAAACAATGAAAAGTATCCAGGAAGGACTTTTCAGTCTAGGCCGATTCTAGCACAATTTGATTTTGGTATAACACACGTTTTTCATACACCCTAGCCCAAGTTATCTCATGCATAGTGTTCAACAGGTTATGAGAACTGTTTGTCCCAAACTACCTGAAATATAAATAGAATGTCAAGCAAGAACTAACTTTTATGACACTGGTATTCAGAGTTTTGGAGTCTACTAATCTTGAAGCACTCTAACTCACAAGGTATATTCCAAAGGAACAAAAGGTAGATTTGCAGCTCAATAGTAAGTAACTTCTGTGTATGGATTATAAAGTTGTCTAGTAACTTGGTAAATTCTTTAGTACTTTATATCCATTGTCATGTCTAAGCACTAAGAAATAGCTTGTGGGAGATCAGACGAGACCAATTGCAAAGATCATGAAACCTGATACACAAAAGTCTACAAAATGCAACCAAATAATCCTACTTTTACACTGACTGAGCTTTCAAACTGTGGAATTACATAAAAGGAGGTATACTCATAGGAAGATACAAAACAAAATGAACAAAAACAAATAAAAACAACCCTGAAACAAAAACCCCTACAAATTTGAACATATTAAATACTATTACTGAGCCTTCACTGAAAATCAAAGTGTAATACCTATTGTTGGGTTTGTGGGGTAGAGTTAGATACAATGTATGTAGATCATTCTACTTAAGGCCGTATCTACGTCTCCGTGACTTATCAGTCGGTGCAGTCGCGGAGATGTCTCCAACATAAGCTCTCACCAAAGACACGTCTCTGCGACAAGTTTCAAAATGATTATGATGGAGCGTTTGCAGAATCATGCACCTGACTTGGACCAGGAGGAATGTCAGCACGCATTCAGTCACATGGTTTCTAAAGTGGGTCAAACATCGTCAAGTAGAGTCGCGGAGACGTCTCATCAGTCTATCTAGTCTCCTGCAGGTCTCCGCGACATCTCTGAGACGTCGCAGAGACATCGTGGAGACGTCTCAGCAGTTGCGGATATAATTAGCCTCCGCAACTGATGGAGACGTCTCGGAGATTTCGGAGACGGGAAAAAGTCTCCAAAAAAAAGCGAACATGTTCGAATTTCTTGCGACTCCTCAGAGAATCCGTAATTCTAAGGAGACTTCTCAGAGACGATGCGGAGACGTCTCTGCAACTAGCAAAATCTGGAGTCGCAAACCAGTCGTGAACTAGTTTCAAGCCCAGTGAGATACCCCCTTAATGCCCAAGACAGAAGCAGCACAATGACAAGGGAACTACTGAAAGAGTATGCCTGTCAAAGTTAATAGCAAATTTGATTTAACAACTATCATGAAATTTGAACATGCTAGAAAGAAGATTTGCTAAAAAGATGAGTTTGCTTAATTCACATTGGGTTCTTATTACAGACACACGCAGCTGCTTTCCATTTGGCATCAAACAATACTTACACAACTGCACACGTTTTCATTTTTATCATTCCTTTCCTTTTCTGGTATCTAAATTTAGTTCACCCACATGCACACCACTTTCTGTTTCCTATATTTACTTCCTGTTTATCTTCCTGCCCATATCTTACTTCCTACATTTCACCTGTTTTCATCTTGGCTTAAACTGTAACTATACAGATACATTCATCCCATATCCCCAAGAATTTAACTAGATTAGTATCTTCTGGTTGATCACTTATCCCCTATCTACAGACCGATCCAGCTTATCATTGAGGGCAGCAGATAATCAGCCATTACTGCAGTGTTCCGCCATGGAGTTACATGCGACAATGCAGCGCAGAGTGAGTGCAGCTGAATGTAGCACGTAAAGATGACGTACGCACTATATGGGGGACACTGCAGTAATGGCGCTGCCTACAAATCGATTTTTGGATCGGGCTATAAGCTAAAATGAACAATCACAGGTATTGCATGAGATGTAAAAACTCAGCAGAGTTTGATAGCTTTAATAAATCTTCCATTCAAGTGAATAATCTATAGCATGTCTTTTCTAGATAAAGAAACACAATAACATCTAGCTTTGCTCAGGAGTCCTTCATATGTCACAACTTCTCATCTTTCTTCTGATTACCGACTTGAAAACTCTTGACATTGTTATCCTTGCTTGCATCCTCCACACTCTGTTCAAACTTCTCCTGATTAACAGCCTTCTGCCACTCATTCTCAAAGACCTCCTTTGACTGCTGAGCAGCCGCATCTCCATGGTTCTCACGCTCCATCTTGGTGGCAGCTCGGGCGGCGTTATACTGCACACGAGTCACCTACATTATTCCATGACAGAAAAACAAAACAGACAAAAAACACTTTTAAATTATTGCAAGCCTCTCCCAAACTATGTGATAGATGCTAAAAATATCCATACAAGAGGAAGACCTGCATTGTCCACTATATTCTAGATGAGTAACTGATGATTACTCTTGTACTTTTTCAGATCTTTTTATGTGTGTGCAGTTGACAGACAATGCCCAAGTCTAAAAAATTCCACTTCCAATATTCTCTTAATCTTTATGCCCTCAGCATAAAACAGAAATTTAAAAAATCCACATTACATCAAGTGTATAACCTAAACTTCCAGAGGACATAGAAATGGCTAGAGCAAAACAAAATAAATCATACAGCATCCTGAAATCCCTGCAAATCTTACTCAGTAAATGAAATATGAATTAACAAAGCTATCTAATATAATTTCTATATATGTCATTCAAATGGGGGGATACCCCTCCTGTTCCCCACCCCCCCCCCCCCCCACCTCTAAAGCTATGCTTCAGGCTCATTCTGATATCCAGCGGCAAACCCCCAAGGTATTTTTTAGTGTTCACATATGGCACGGTAAACTTCACCACTCATGATAATGAATGTGCATTAACACGTCACCACTCTAATAACAGCGAGTTTTGCCAAAAGCTGTGACGTCATGACTTGTGCTAACCATATAAGAATTTGATCGGTCCACACCCTTTTTAGCGCCAAGAGGCAAGCAAGATAATTCTTGCCCATGCAATTTTTTTTTTGCCACCTATCCCATTCATATGTACAACAAACAAAAACATGGGTATTTACTGCGGGAGTTTCCATTTCATATGTGAACGAGCCTTTACAGTGGCATTCCTTACCTTCATATACTGTACATTAGACAGGGTTCAGACTGTGAAGTCTGGGATGTATGCTGATGACGGTGAAGGATTGTTGGAGCTTTTCATACTCTTCACACTGGCTTGGCTACCACTCAAAGAGATACCCCTCCCCTCCCCGCCCCCCCCCCCCCCCCCCCCCCCCCCCCCACCTCCATAGCTAGGCCTACAGTGGCATTCTTTACCTTCATATACTGTACATTAGAGAGGATTCTGACTGTGAAGTCTGGGATATATGCTGATGGTGGTGAAGGATTGTTGGAGCTTCCTATACTCCTCACACTGGCTCTGCTACCACTGTGCTTGTTGTCTGAACATGAGGAAGGTTGAGAAATTCATTTTTATTTATTTACTTGTCTTTAAACCAGGCAGAACCATAAGCAGTTAAAATACTACTCTCATTGAGGCTTGTACATCTGCATATATCACTTTCTGATAAGCACCCTAAACAAGGATGGAAGTAAGAATATTTTTGATACCCTAAACAGAGAAATCCATCTCACATCTCTGATTTTAATACCCGCAACTGGCATTTTACTTATTGCATGGTACTTTACACCCTATTCAAGGATCATCACCTTTGAATTATAATACCCCTTTTCTTGATTTTTGCTGTTTTAGATACCCTAAATGCATAACATGCATTACCTGCTTGATCCTGAAAAATACCCTTTTTATGCGTATCATGTACACAGATGATATACAGGCCTCAATGAGACATACCCACCCCACCCCCACAGTTCAACAGGTAAAGTAATCAACTTTGTCTTTGCATATTGCACCAATTGTTCTGATCTTTTATTATTTCATACATTCTCCAGGTAAATCAAATTGTACAATGAATAAACTTATATTAATGGAAATCACCGATTACAAAATGCAAACAAAGAAACAGTCATAAAAACCCAGTAAATTTGTACATGGAGAGTGTAATTACGAATTCTATTTTACCCTATCTCTAAACCTTTTCCACTGAATACTTAAAGGCATTGGCTAACATTGTTATGATTTTAAAAAAAATCTTGTTTTGTTACTTGAAAATGGGATAAACATAAGGGTTATAGTGTAAAAATACCAGTCTGAAAGCTTCAAAGTATAATATCCACAGGAAGTATTTTTAAATATTAAAAATGTGAGCCAATGTTTGAAAAATATACGAGGGTCGGTTGCACAGAATAGACATAAGGAGTGCGCATGCGCGTATGACTCACCTTACCATACTATGTGTATTGGCGAATCACGCTGTGGGAGGCATATAATGGCATTTTCAAATTTAAGCAAAGTGGTCCTCTTAGTGATTGTCTCGTGAGACGAAGGATAATAAAATCGCAGTTTGCGTCTAACTTACACTTTTTCATTCCAAATTATGGTTGGTTTCAGGGTTTTTGAGTACAAATACAAGTACTCATACACATGTTTCATCTTAGTTTGAGAATTTTTTAAATCAGCTACTCACAAAGTTAGCCAATGCCTTTAATACATTGTTCAGATGGAATTGTCATACTCATTTTCTATTTAATGAACTGTATTTAGAGGCCAAGTATTATAACTGCAAGTGAAAGAAAACCCTGCACATCAATTACATTGAGATACAAGAATTTCTCCTTGAATTCTTTAGTATTACAGCAATATTACTCTAAGCACTTTGGTCAGTTTGTAATGTTGTAGTACTTCATAGGAAACTGATGTTATTTTTATTATTGTTATCATTACTATCATTACTATCAATAATAATAACAACCATGAATCAAATTCTCACCAATTTGTTGATTAGTGGGAATAAGGGCGTGCTGACCATAGAAGGAGAAGGGCCCCTGCTCAAAGAGAATGTTCTCTTTACCAATGGTGACCTCTACACGACCTTGGAGAATCATGATGAAATAGTCAGCCTGTTTGCCACGTTGGTAGAGGAAAACAGGCACCTTCTTCTCTGGAAGAAGCACCTCGAAGATGATGTCTTGCTCCAGGAGACGGTGAAGGATAGTCTCAGATATCTTCTCCACTTTGAATGGATCCACAGCTGGAGACATGAGATTAAAGGTGAAAGTATCACGTGTGATATTATGTAATATTTCACAATTGCATGTAATCTCTGTTACAAGGAAAGGAGGATCATGAAGAGGAAGAAGAAGAGGGGAAGAGGAGGAGGGGGTAGAGGAAGAAGAGGAGGAGAAAGATTTCTCTGATATCTTCTTTACCATCAATGGATCCACAGCTACATGTACAAGGTCAATATGAAATCATCATGGATTAGATTATGCAATAAATAATTTTGCATGGAACTATCAATAACAAATTGTGAAGAGAAAAGGTGGAAGATGGTCTCAAATATCTTCTGTAAACTGAAGGGAGCCTCAGCTATAAACATGAGAACAAGACACAATTTCCATGAGTTGGATTATCTTTTATAACTGGCATTAAGAGAAATAAGAAAGAAGGAGAGGAGGAGGAAGAGGGGAAGGAAGGGGACTAGAATAAAAGGAAAGGACATAATATTGAAAGGAAAAGAAAACAAACAAATAGAAAAGGGTAACATGGCAATGAAGAAGCACATGAAAAATGTGAAAATATCAAATAATGGAAATTAGGATTACTGAAAAATCAAGATATACAAAAGAAACAGGAGAAACAATCAATCCTAATAAAGCTAATGGATGTGAAACTTATGAATAATTCAATATTCCTTGATATCACTTGATGACTGTCTTGAATCCCATTGGTATAATAAGCAATCATAATATCTGAAAACATTATCAGAATTGCTAACAAATTCATAGAATTTGATGTGACCTATCAATAATTCCCAACAAGATCATTAGAGATTTCATGCGCATGTATGTGTGTCATACTAAACATGTATCGAAGAACACAGATGAAGTTGGATAGAGTGATCAGAGTAAGCTGTTTGATCAGGTGTGGTAGTAATGAAGGGGTTCTATCTTCACACATTCAATCAAATGAGATTTATTCCCGAGACAGAAACAGAGTACAGGTAGAAAGGAGAGAGGGAAGACTGAAAGTGGGAAAAATGCACGGGAAAGATGGAAGGAGAGAGAAAAAAGAGAATGCGCACAAGCTGTCATGAAAGAATGCCTTTGGCATCAAAGGAGAGAAAGTAAATGACCTGATACACATATCTGTGGAGAAAGGAATAAGGAGAGAGGAGGAGAGAGAAAGAAAGATGAAGCCGGGGGATGAAAGGAAGGATTAAAAGCCATGACTATTACCTGTATGACTAAACTGTACAGCATTTGGCAAAGAGTGTATGCCTATCACATAGATTTTAGTTTTTAGAAAAAATTCTTCTTGAAAAGATATAATAGAATTTCATAGACTGTAGAATTTGCATCTACAGCAACATGATAGCTCATTGTAGCTAAGATATTTTTCTTATTTTTTATAGAAAGTCTCCTTGTATGAATATTCACATAAAATGTGGTTGCCTAACATTCACTTGGGCTAAGAAAGTGCACATGTTATGTATGCAATCCATTCCAGGCTTGCCGGTGTCCGGTTCCCGATGGGTAAACAGCATTTGATTGCATGAACCACTGCCGTCAAGAGAGGGCTATTTATAGAGCTAATAACTGGCCCTCGCCTAATCTCGAGACTAGCTAGGTAGCTGTTGTGATGACGATGATGGACCTATTGCTCTCTCTCTCTCGGAGGGTGTGATGTCATGTGAACAACCCTGGGATTGTGGGAAGCTCATAATGTATCTTCCTGCTTTTCACTCAGTTCTGTGAACAGTCACATGCATGTCCACAGAACATGTGTCTCCCCAAGTTAACAAAAATAACTGCATTTGTAGAACAGTATAAGAGAGTATCAAAAAAGGAAAAAAATATATATATCCTCACAATCTATGTATGTAGCCCATAAATTAAATCAATAGGACTCAAATGGAATTGCTAAAAAAAAATGAAGGTGAATGTTGTTTTAAGTACCCAGACAATGATTGCCAGAATGTAAGGTTGCCCTAAAAGTGATCGAGTCTATAATTAAATTGACAAAGCTTCATTGGCATTATTAAAAAGAGGTTGAAATGTGTCTATTGCTCAGTTTCATGTAGGCATAATATTCCATTTTTTTTAATATACATCTGTAGATTCTGTGGTATATTTGTATTAAGAGAACTGATGTAGGTTAGCACCATGAGCATCCTTGGAAGATGCTTGCTCTGTACGTTTTCACTATTACCATTATAATTGATTAATTAATTTATCATTATCGTTATTATCATTATCATCATTATTATTATCATTAACATTATCATTATCATTATAATTATCATTATCATTGCCACTAAGCAAGTTGGCCTGTTCACACAAATCCTGTATTACTGCTAGAGGCAAGACTCATGAGCATGTTTCATTATCGTTATTACCATTATCATCATTATTATTATCATTAACATTATCATTATCATTATTATTATCATTATCATTGCCACTAAGTAAGTTGGCCTGTTCACACAAATCCTGTATTACTGCTAGAGGCAAGACTCATGAGCATGTTTCATTATCGTTATTACCATTATCATCATTATTATTATCATTAACATTAGCATTATCATTATTATTATCATTATCATTGCCACTAAGTAAGTTGGCCTGTTCACACAAATCCTGTATTACTGCTAGAGGCAAGACTCATGAGCATGTTTCATTATCATTATTACCATTATCATCATTATTATTATCATTAACATTATCATTATCATTATTATTATCATTATCATTGCCACTAAGTAAGTTGGCCTGTTCACACAAATCCTGTATTACTGCTAGAGGCAAGACTCATGTGCATGTTTCATGTCAATTGCATGCACGTAAATGTCATCTAATTTCCTCACCACAGATAGTATAACATCTTTATGATGTATCATAAGGAACATACCAGGGAACATTGTTTCATGGCTCACATGATGTCTGATGAGGCTGTTCCGGGGGCTATAAAAAGGGATGACATCATCATGTGCATCACCCAATCATGTGCCTACATGTATGCTAGTCTACCATAAATGTTTCATGTAGAGATGTCCAATAATACAGCATGTTCAGATTGACTTTCCATGTAATGCAAAGTCAATTGGTTGTCAATTAATTGGTATTTTGTAATACTGTCTGTGCTTACATGTAGCATGAAATGCCTGTCAGTCTAGCAGTTACATTATGCCCCGGGGGTGGGGGTTTGTCTCATCGAGGCCTTGACATCACTTTCTGAAAAGCACCCTACATGTAAACGAGGATTGAAGTAGGAGTGGTTTTGATACCCTAAACAAGAAACCCCATCTAACATCTTCAATTTTCATACCATTAACAAGGATTTTATTAAAGAATTGCATCATTACCTCTGAATATGATACCATTTTTCTTGATTTTTGCAATTTTAGATATCCCTATTCTCGGTTTTTGCTATTTAAGATATCCCTTTTCTTGATTTTTACCATTTTAGATACCCTTTTTCTTAATCTTTGCATTACGCACCTGATGCTGAAAAAAGTAACCTTTTTACACAATTCCATGTACATGGATGACGTACAGGCCTCAATGAGGCATTCGCACCCCCCCCCCCCCCTCCGGCAACCTGTTATGATGTGTATGAAGCAAGCAAATGTCGCATCAACCACATTGATACTATCACTAATTATGCTTATTGTATCATTTCCTGACAGCATGTACATGCATCTTCTTGACATTTCCCAAGGAAAGTAAACTATTAATACATGCAGTACATGTGCTTTGAAATGAGACAAGCAAGTACAGAAATTAATTTCCATTAATTTCTTTCTCATCTGAGGCACTATTTTACACACCTAAAACTGGTCTGGGGGCAATTAATACACGTACCTTTTATATTAGAAGTATTTGATTACATGATTGTACAAGTACACATGTACAAAGCCTTGAGATAGACTACACTACACAATTTGGTACAGACATAGAGCATTACTGCTAATCCAGTAAAAGCTATTGATCACTATTCATTACCCAACATTCCATAAATATCATTCTTGAACCATGCACAGAATGATAATGCTTTGATTTGCTACGTGAAAAGAAGGTAATGCTGCAGTATGGCTAGGCCTCTGAGATTTGATTTTAAGATGTTCTTTGTAAACATCTTCCATTAATTCTGTTCACATCACTGAATCAATTGATGCGTTGCATTTATAATGCTTTCTCCAAGTACATGTAGATTAAAATTACAATGCACTGCAAGTATACAGGTAGTATGTACAGACAGTGTTTACACTTGGAGGCAAATAGGATTGTTCTTCACAGCTTGTACAGAGACAGGCCTTCTTGCACTAACATCCTTATCCTTACAAGTATTCAACACCTCAATGTTTAAGGTTAAATTGAAATTACAGTAACAAGCAGAGGGAGGAGAGAGAGAGAGAGAGGAAAGAAAAAAGATGGAAGACACACAGAGAGGAAGGGGGTAATTCAAATATTAAGAAAGGGGTGCAAAGGGGACTGGAAAGAAATTTAAAAAAAGAATTAGTAAGTCTTGATAATCCTGGGTCAATGTCACAGTAATCCCCTAAATATTTTTCTTGGATACATCTAGAGGTACATTCTTTTCATCCATGGCCATTATCATATTTTGTATTTTCTATTTCTATACATGAAAAGGTTGACCATAAAAAATAAGAAAAGTTTAAAGACTGGCTATATAAGCTCACAAGTGCTCTCTTAATAAGCCCCTAAACTGATGTCAGTGACTATGAGTAACAAGAGTGCATAAAATGATTAACAATCATTGAACAAGATCCTCAGGAGAAGAGATCCAAGGGTTCTAGTGATTCAGTCTGCTTTTCCTCTCCCAGGCACAGGCCATGGGATGCCACATACTTCATGATTATGTGAGTGCAGGGCTAGCTACTAGTACGGTATTTGGCCGTGTTAACAGGATGATTTATGAAAACTTGTTTCTATTTCTATACACCTTTCAAACATGTGACAATGATTTTGTGGGTAACCCCTACCTGTGTTATGGCTGTGTCATACTGTATCATCAAACAAACTGCAAAATATTTCAAAATACAGTATGTACACTCAAAATGTCTACAGACTTTTGACCTTTCATGAAGAGTTGAAGAGGAAACCAACAGTGAGCTATTGCAAATAGACACTGATATCGAATGAAAAGAACTAGATGTATCAGGTATGCATTTTGTAGTTTTCCAACCACTGGCCCGGGAAATTTGATTAAAAGCTTGCTCTTGTTTGACTTGCTAAGTCACTGCCTATCGGGTGGAACATGTGACAGTGATCCAATGGGAATAACAGAAATCAGTTGTGAGTGGGTTAAACACCACTTTAATATGACTTTCCCTGTCTTGTCTATCAATTGCTAATACTTCATTGTTATTCACTTCTATTCCATATGATTTGCACATAAATACCTCATGCATAACAATGACTAATTCATCTTGCATGGTGACACATCAACATTTTTAATTTCACTATCCTTGGTGAGACGAGAGACCGACACGTTTTACTTGTTTAGTCTGGAAGCTGTTTATGCAGTTCTAATGAGTATTAATTTGTATATCCTCCATTCCCTTAAACTGTCCCTGGTCATGAGGTTTTGTGTACAATGTTGTTAAGGCAACAATTATCTCCCCTCCTCTTCCCCCTTTCCGCACTAACCATAGCCTTATAATAGATCCTCTTATCATCTTCTTTTAATAGCTCCATAAAAAAGTCCATCATGTGAAAATGATGTCTCATGCGAAAATGATGTCTCATGAAGGAGAGTATTCACAATATCATGCTAAAAAATTTTAGTCCATCTATAATCCCTGACAAAGTCAAGAGAGTTTAATAGTCCAGTAATTTATCTAATGAAAATATCAAACATGGTATTCAGTAGTTGAATAAACAAATAGAAAAGCATGTCACCATGACATTTTAATTTCATGACTGGATTCAGTTTGCTTATTACTGACTGCTACAGAATTACAGTATCTTATGCAGAATTGAACTTGACACTTCATGCTCCATGAATCTGTTGACTACTGTAAACCAAGTTAAAGTTACCCTGACTTGGTGTATACATGTAGATGGCGCTTCACAAAGTACTTGCAAATATCCCAGTCGGTAGCGCCATGCCCATTCTGTGCGAGATACACGTTTGCCTCTGCATTACTGAGATCGAGCATCACGTACGAACCAGTCTAGTTGCGAATGCACAAACGTATGCCAACAAGGTAAAAAAAAAATCACTGCACGCACTGGCCGAACTGGCCACCCTATATTCAATCTGACATTGCACTGTGACAGCAACTTTCCCCTTGGTGTGTCTGTGTGTGTGTGTGTGTGTGTTATGTATCGCGCATCACATCACACACGAACGAGCCTATGTGCTATGTACCAAAAAACCCTCTTCAATCACAACGAAAACCTTCGCCAAGGCTCAAAAACTGTCATGGCATTGCATACATGTAGTGGGATTTTCTCGCAAGCATTGCATGAAGCGCCATCTATGCACCAAGTCCAGGCAACTTTAACTTAGCCTGCCTATAAGAAAGTGAGCCAAAGTGTCAGGTCCATACAAGACACCTTTAACCCATAGCAGTCCAGAGCCTTCTTGAGGTCTAAATTAATCATCTTCAGTCCTCAAATTGGCAACAAAAATTATATTTTTCCATGCTTACATAGCTTGAAAAAAATTAATCATGGATATAACATGAACCAATATGAATTATAATTGTAAAATTTTATCAGAAATTGCCAATTTGTACACAGAAACAGTGATTATGTATTATTCACTGCGTTGCCAATTTAAAGAGTATAATGATTAGTTACAATTAAACTGCTCTAATTCGAGAACGCCACACCATACGGCGTTGGAAATGGGCTCAAATTTTTCTGTGCATTTTTGTCTTTCTACTCATGTATGATATGTACTGCCCAGCATTCTTGACCAACAGATACTGCAAAAACGTCTCCTAAAGGAGACTCTGTACCTCTATGGGTTAAAAAAGAGATCCTAGGAAGACAGAAGTATGTGACTTACATGTTGACAGGAACTGAAATGTAGCCAGAGAGAGCTGAGGGGTGATCTTGGGTCGGGCTACTTCACCTTGCTGAGCAAAGATGGAATAGTCCCGTTTGTTAGTGTGACCAACGATCTGCTTCGTCTTGTTATCCACTGCAGGTTTAAGAGAGAAAAGTGAAAAGGAAACATTTTTGTAACAAAAATTGTCATTTGATCCTCTAGAAACATATATAATAACTAAAAATAATTAGAGTGCATAGAACATCAAAGAAGCTTGAGTTTTGGAAAGATGGAAAAGATAATTTGTGATCTTTTTCAGTCTTTTGATGTCACTTTGGAAGAATATCACAGTAAAAATATCTGCTGAAAAAGATAACTCTTCAAATGCCTTCATATCTGAAATGTGATAAGAAACAAATTTAAATTCAAAATTCAGTCCAACAACCGCTATGTAGTCCCATATATCCATTTCTGTGAGTAGATCACTATGTAATCTAAGGATGTACAAGTTTTATTTTGAAGAAGAAGAAGAAGAAGAGGAGGAGGAGGAGGAGAAGGAGGAGGAGGAGGAGGAGGAGGAGGAGGAGGAGGAGGAGGAGGAGGAGGAGGAGGAGGAGGAGGAGGAGGAGGAGGAGGAGGAGGAGGAGGAGGAGGAGGAGGAGGAGGAGGAGGAGGAGGAGGAGGAGGAGGAGGAGGAGGAGGAGGAGGAGGAGGAGGAGGAGGAGGAGGAGGAGGAGGAGGAGGAGGAGGAGGAGGAGGAGGAGGAGGAGGAGGAGGAGGAGGAGGAGGAGGAGGAGGAGGAGAAGAAGAAGAAGAAGAAGAAGAAGAAGAAGAAGAAGAAGAAGAAGAGAAATGCATTAAAATAGCCGCAGTGAAATATTAATGTAACCATAGCATATATCTCAAAATAGTACCTGTGAATTGAAAGAAAGAAAAATCATGCTAACACACATATTGGATGCTCAATTTACAGATGAAGAGAGTACTCGATTCAATCAAGGAGAGTATTACTGATTCAATTATTATTCATTTGCATTGTGCAAGCTAAAATTCAACCTTTTTTCTTCTTGAAATGAAGGTGACAATCACTATCAGCTGTTATTTCAAACTTTGAAGCAGTTAATATCTTGAGGGGCAACAGGATTTTATTCAACCTAGAATCTATAAAAAGACTCAAGATCATAGAGATTGGAGAACCTCTGCAGTAATATAATCCATAGATTAAACTAGAAGTAATTTCATGTATTACAAAATGAGAGGAGAAAGTGAATCACTGCCCTCGATGTATCCCATGATACAGAAAAAAAAATATATTTGCTGACCTGATTAGTGATAAGACTAAACATAAAGAAAAATAAACAAAAACTCTTGCAGCAAGTCAATTCATTCTTTAAAAATACTACCGGTAATAACTAAAATTTGAAACAAATGCCGACACAGAAACTACATGTTTCTCCATTTAATGCTTGTAAGTGTACCAATCTCTTGAAAAAGTACTTTGTGTACAGCCAGTATGTGTGAACCCCCCCCCCAAAAAAAAAAAAAAAAAGCACACACACACAAAAAAAACCCCAAACCAGGCACTCTAGGGGTTAACTGTGAGGAGTTTGAGGAAAATAAATGATACTATAGTATTGGACCACATAATTACGGCTGTTAGAAAATCAAATGGTTGTTTGATGACACAAATGTACTACTTCATGTCCGCATGTGCCCCTATGTCAATTAGTCTACATCACCAGTCACTTTTAATGTTAATTGACAGTATATATTTGAACTAGCAATACATGTACCTAGTACCTCTAGAAGTAATGTCTACAGCTCAAATTCGGAATATGGTATAATGACAATGAATCCCTGACATACAGATCAAAATTACTTATGGTGTTTGGTACACTTTAATTTGTGAGCTTACATGTTGCTTTTATTAGCTCTGGGGGTGTAACATAAGGAGATACAATCAATCTTACAATCAACTGTATCTCTTTAGTACATGGTTTGCCATAGACTTACGATTGATATCGATTGTTAGATTGATTGTATGTTTTATGTTACACCCCCCCTGGACATGACACTCTACGAAATTTGGAGAGAAAATTTACTCTGTCATAATTTGTTTCTAAAAATGTATGTCCTTGGCAATCTGTTATGCACCATTGTGCATCTGACAATTTCCATCGCACTTGATTAATCGGTACAATTAGCTCTCCCTCACAATCTAAAATGCCATGAAAGTCTGAGGAGACTCTGGGGGTACTATGCATGTGGCTCAAAATGGTGGAATTTCACAAATTTGAATGCATTATTTATAACTGATAGTGTAGTAGGGGTTTAGCCATAGAAAGGTATTAGTATCATTGAGGGCATTTATCTCAGTCTCTAAATGACAAGCTAAAGGCAAAAGGCCATTGGAGGGGGGGGGGGGGGGGGGGTGGGCAGGGATGGGGAGCAGTTCACATCATCTTCTTTATCGATATCATGATCCCTCCTCCTTTTGCTTTTTTTTTTCTCTCACTGTTTCATTTTTGTCTCACTTTTTCTTAATGTGTTCACAAGCCTATATATGTACATGTATATCATGAACCAGAGTAAAAGACAATGGGCTTTTATCATCAATATGAGCATTCAGGAAGTCACTAGCTTGTTCAATTACTGACCATATCCTAAAACGGTAGGTAATATCACTTTCCATTCACAAAACTCTACATATGCCCACAGGCCTTCCAGCTTACTTAGTTATATTTCCCTTGCAGTTTTATCACTAGTATACAAATATTTTTGTTGACAGGTCATTCAGCAACAGATAGTCATTTTTGTTTTTTGCTATTACATATAAGTCTTTATTATTGATGTTGCTGCTGCTTAAAGGTATTGGCTAACTTTGTGAGTAGCTGATTTAAAAAATTCTCAAACTTAGATGAAACATGTTTATGAGTACTTGTATTTGTCCTCAAAAACCCTGAAACCAACCATAATTTGGAATGAAAAAGTGTAAGTTAGACGCAAACGGCGATTTCATTATCCTTCGTCTCACGAGACAATCACTAAGAGGAACACTTTGCTTGAATTTGAAAGTGCCTCCCACCGCGTGATTCGCCAGTACACACAGTACGGTAAGGTGAGTCACACGCGCATGTGCACTCCTTATTGGTTCACATTTTTGATATTTAACCCATTCGTGACAGGAATTATTTGAAGCCTAATTTGATCAGCTTTTTTTCTTCAAATTGACAACACCAACATTTTTATTTTATTGCTACATTTTTCTTATGAAACATCATGTATCTGAAATAAAAATAAATTGACAAAAAGTATGATAAGAGGTCAAAAAGTTGCCAATTTGCAGGATAAAAGAGTGATTTTAAACTTTCTATCACATTGCCAATTTAAGGATTTTAATGCTTATTTTCCTTTAGAAAATTTTCAGCATCAAACAACAAATACTGACGCAACCAAAATGGGCACAGTTTGTGTAGAATTTTTTGCTCTTTCTGTTCATGTATTTGGTATGATTTTTAGAGCTTTGCATCAAAAGTTATTATGCTAAACCACAAAATGTGGACCTCTGTCACGAATGGGTTAAAAATACTTCCTGTGGATATTATACTTTGAAACTTTCAGACTGGTATTTTTACACTATAACCCTTATGTTTATCCCATTTTCAAGTAACAAAACAAGATTTTTTAAAATCATAACAATGTTAACCAATGTCTTTAATGTTTGTTGGCAACATATACCTGCACATCCCAATAAGACACACAGGAAGGAGAGAACAAAGCATCAAACAAAAGTTTGCTTTTCCCCTCCCAGGCATACATGACACCAAATACACAATAATAAAATAATGAAATAAAATAATAGAATAAATAAATAAATAAACAAATAAATGAATGAATCATAACAATGATGATGATGATGATGATGATAATTATAATAATCATAATGATAATAAAAATAATGATAATTATATCATCATTCTTGATAAACTGAAAACTGAAAAATGAGAATGATCCTTCATGTTTTTTATATCAATCAAACAAAATATGAAAATTTATTTGAATTTAAATTCAAATACATACATAATGTAATCTACACTGTACCCTTTAAAAAAAGGAAACAAAGGAGGGTTATATGTAATATAAAAAGTTCACAATGCCCTCTCTGAACTAAAGTGTAAAAAGTACAATGCAAGTTAAGGTGCTTTCACACATGATGCGACAGTGTAGTACCACACTGTGGCGCCACACTGTTTTGTCTTCACACATGATGGGACTTTGTGTCACCACATATGCTAATGAACGCGCATTAACGCGTCAACTCTCAGTAAGAGAGCATATTGTCAAAACTTGCGCAAGCAGTCTCATGGCAACAATTTTTGTGCTAACTTTTTAGAAATGTGATTGGTGCGCAATTTTTTTGTATCTATGCAGCAAACAAAAGTGTGTCCTGCTTTGGCGACATTTTTTTTGTCGCCCTATAACCCATAGGCTTGTACACAAAAAAGTGTGGTGACACAGCATATTACCACACTGTCGCATCATGTGTGAAAGCACCTTCACAGAAGTCGTAACTGAGAGTGAGTGTGGAGATATTTGATTCTTTCTTCAGATACGTGTAGCATTATCTTGTCAGACAATCCCTGGGGTCAAGAAAATAATGATTCACTTTCACTAATTTCCTGGCTGTTATATCTGTCTGTTATCTCCTGAAATCTACAAGGTACAGGGCATGATACATGTACATGGATGTTTGTCATTGACGCTTGGCAAGAAAACACTATTCTTGTATTGAAGGTCTGAGCCTATTGTTTGATGAGAATAAAAACCTTGAGTCTTAAATCACTTTAGTTATTTGCATGAGTATAACTCTATTATTTCAGAGGGGGGGGGGGTGTTGTATTTATTTCTGTTGGATAATGTACACACGGGCATTCACATAGAGATTATTCGAAATATATATTGGCAATTTTTATGTGCACACAGTGTGGGAAAATTGGAAAACAATGAAATATAGATGTGCACTTTTGCAGAAGGAATAGTGGATTTACTTTTAGGAATAAACTGCAGAACAATAATGTATCAAACAATAATGTATTAAATTTATGTAATGTTTCAAACACTCCCTTTTAAAACCACAAATCTAGAATCTATCTAAAAGCATCAAAAAGTATTAGAGAGGACATGTAGGTCACATAACTTCCTTATAATCCTTAACTTGAGATTCCTGGAAAAAATGATGTTATGACAGATGTAAAGTGTGCAGAATACTACAATACACGTAAATTCCGTGTCTGGTGGAAATGGATCGGAAGTGCTGGTAGGCATTCACAGAAAAAAACAAATACATGTCAGCCTTTATGTGGTACTGGTATACTGTGCGATGACATGTATACATGCACACATTAACAATTGTAGATAATTGTGATTCTTCCTCTTATTATTATTATAATCATTACCATTATGATCATGACGATGATAACGATTATCTTTATTAACATTATTATAATTGTTACTTTTATTCTCATTACTATCATTATTATCACTTTTATTATCATCATTATTACGATATTATTGTTATCATTATCATTACTATCATTATCATTATCATCATTATTATCATCACCATCATCATCATCAAGAGTGCTAGTGCTACAATTTGCTTCACAAACTGGAAATTCGTGTCTACTCGGGAAATAGTCTCACCTGCCCAAGCACACTGCCTTGGTTTATAATTAGGGCAAGTGCTATTTAAAACTACTGATGATGCTAATGATGCTTGTTGCCATGAAAACTACACTAACACATTTATGTCACCTCTAATGACGTCAGTGAGCAAATATAAGACAGGCAGCTAATTTCATCAGGGCAAATCACTGAATGTTAGTTGTCACTTTTCGACTGATCATGCCAATGTTTTAGAGGCCTCCTGAAATCCATGTCTTCTAGAGGCAACTTAACGTCAATCATTAGAGGAATAAATACTGACTAGTGTACATGTAGTAGATTATGATTTATGACATGTGGAACTTTCTGAAAGTAATATCCAATGCTCTAAACCCAAAAAGCTTATGATCAGGAAAATATTCATGAATCCTTCATTCATTCCTTTTCCTTTTTTTTTTTTTCTAGAAAAGGAAGGAACTTTCTGGATAAGTCTAATGGGGGTTGCAAGAAGGTTGCAATCAACTGCAAATAATTGCTAATTTTGAAACAACCATTCTGATTGGCTCAGGGTCTGCCCTTTTAAGAAGACATGCATGCAACAATGATTTTGATTGGCCAGTGACAATCAGTTGCAACTTTCAATCGATTGCAACTTTCTTGCAACACCCCATTAGGCTAAATGCTCAATAGGCTCTTTCACCCATCATAGCACTAGAATGATAGAAGATTGTGCAGGCAGGCCAACATTATATTCTGTGCTGAAAAAAAGTGTTACTGTCTTTAATCCACTCAAAACTACATAAATGTATTCCCAAGTGCTAGAGCACCAGCACCAGTAAAGGACTACTTATGATTAAAGAAGATAGACAGAGGAGGAAATATACTTACTATAGATATCTGTCTCGTCTACAATCTCTGATTGGATGATCTCTTCAATGACATCTTCTAAAGTGACCAATCCTAGCACCTCATAGAACGGGTCTCCTTCTCCTTCACTGTTCACCTGGTTGACTATCGCCATGTGGGACTGACCTGGAAAGGACGAAAAATGTCACAGAAACAAAAAAATTTTGAAAGGTGAAATATCAATGAAAATATTGTACGGTTGTACCTCTATGTTTCATAGATCTTTTTTTTTTAAATCTGAAAGTACTGCATGGTTTGAGCTTGTTCCTGTTCAATTTAATGAAAAAAAAAAGAAAGAAAAATCTTTACAATGGCATACTACATCGCAGCTACAATGATTTTTCCTCAATTTTTGCACATTTCATGTCTGTCATTAATCAAAATTCATATCCACATATATCTATGTGTACTTTTCCTCAGGTATTACTATTAAGATCATCTACATGTAAGTACCTTCAACCTTCAATGTGTATCCAATGATATTAATGTTATCATGATTTGATCTTGAATCTAAGCCAAACTTCACAAGATCCCAACATCTGCAATATATCATCCAAACTTTGCTTCAAGGGACAGTCATTTTGAGATCCTTTTGTTCAGTGCTAATCTTATCAGGAAGACAACATTAAGGTCTTCTTTTAAAATCTCCCTTTCTCTTGCATCATAATTTGGCTCAGAGACTGATGTTACTCAGCCTAAAATAGCACCAGACAAAGCCCCAAAGCAATCAACCTCCACCCACACAAAGTTGTTAGTCGACTAAACTGTAATGCCTCAAGAAATTTATGTTAGATCATTTCATAGCAAAACATTATGCTTCCTTTATCATAATTTAGCAAATGCCACAGTTGATTCCTCACTCCATGGAAAAAAAACCCCAAAAAACTCTATTTTTTTTTTTTTTAAAGTGCATCTAGATAAATTCTTTCATACCCAGTAAGGTTTCTGTTATCTTTTCAGCATATCTTCAAAGCTCCTTTCTGACAGATATCTTCAACAGTTCTTTAGAGCTTTCTAGAAACTGTTCAGTGACTCCAGTCCCTATGTATTTCATCCAACTGTTCTCAAATAACATGCAATCGTGGTTAACCAACATGGGCATGTACATGTACATGTAAAGAATAAATCTCATTTCAAGCGTAATAGATCTAAAAGGTTAGAATCACATCTCACTTAATGGATGACATCACTATAAAAACTCAATTTTAGCTTTACATGTCTAGTTGTCTACATGTAATGCCTATAAGCATCAACATCTGTACGAGAAACAGGCCTAAAGCAAATTCTCATTTACATGTACATGTAACTTAAAACCTTCTTCCAAGACCTTTTGATGTACAGTGATCAGTGACTTATTAGTGTTGCTGGAAATATCAGAAAATTAGACCAAATTGCAGCAGTTGCCTGTAATTTAGTGTTACTGATTATTTTGAAATAATACAAAGTAAAAAGTAAATATATACAGTACTGTACATGCATGTATACTGGTATGCACATGCACATATAGCTCCATGTACATGTATGCACCATGTCTTTGTTTTACACACATTCTTTTCACATGAAGTCTATTAAAAGTGTATTGCACAGTGGAATGAGCAGAAGTTTGGGTGTAGAAATGACCACTAGAATGTGTCGGGGGGGGGGGGGGGGGGGGGGGGAGGGTGTCACTTCCATTGAAGAGCGGACAGCATCCGCGAGAATCGTCCTTCAAAAAGCACCCTAAACGAGGATTCAAGGGCAGGCCGCTAGGACACCCTAAACACGGATTTTGTGCAGATGTCCCAGATTTGCACACCCTATACCCTAAACGAGGATATTCCTCTTTTCATACCTTGAGAGTGATAGTGGGGTCCATTGAAAGTTTGGAGCTGTTTTTATCTCGAGATAATTCACTGTCTCATTATGTTTTACACAGGCGTTATAGGATTTTCCGTGGCACGGGTCTTAGTCAGTCCCGCAGTTGGTGCAAATTACATACCCTTGTTGTGTTTTAGATTATTGTGATTTAGGGGGCTTTTTTTCAATTTTTGGCGTTTTTGACACTCTATTCGCCTTCCGCGCCTACCCCTGAAAAGATACCCTTTTTCCACGTTTTTTTTTCTCGCGGATGCTGTCCACTCGTCAATGGAAGTGACCCCCCCGGGGCAGGCCACCATTAAAGGAGAATGCAACCCAGACATCAGTGTGCTCTTAGTGAATAAAGATGACCAAGAAGAGTAAACAGAAAGTTTGAGCAAAATCAAACAATGTGTTCAAGAGTTATGAATTTTGAAAGTTTAAGTAAATCCCTATTATGAGGGTCCTTGAGTTGGCAACTTTGCCAGCATCTATGATGTCACCGTGGACAACTCTCAATTCATTTTGTACATAATTTTTCAAAAAAGTGATTTATATGAAATTTCAAGTCAGGAATCAACATAATTCTTCCCAATATGCTTGTAGAATTGATATACATGTAGCCATGTCATACTCAAACAATAAATCAAAAGAATTTTTATTTCTCTGGAAAATAAAGAAAATGTTGAATTCTGTGTGCAAAATGAATGGAGAGTTGTCCACGATGACATCACAGATGCTGGCAAAGTTGCCAAATTTAAGGATCCCTATAATAAGGATTAACTTAAACTTTCAAAGTTCATAACTCTTGAACAGATTGTTCGAAATTCCTCAAACTTTCACTGTTTATTCTTCTTGTTTTTCTTTATTCACTGGAAGCACACTGACATTAATGTCTGAGTTGTATTCTCCTTTAAGCATACATGCATGTCATTTCTTGGAGACTGCTAATATATGTATGTAGTCGAAGGCTAGAAGCTACTTAAAACAAGAAGCCAGCCCCCCCCCCCCCTTTTTTCAAATTCAATGCTGGTGCAACTATGTGTTTTGCATACATGTTCATATATTTCATATGATGCAGGCAAAAAGAACCCTTCAGTTTGGAGAGTACTGTAAGCCCATATTCATGCCTTCTGACGAGTCACTGAGATGGATCTCTATTTGATCCATTTCATCATCAACACGTCATAAAAGGATTGATTATGTAATAGCAGTGAGGCACCGACATTCCATGAAACTCAAATTTAGCTTCAGAGGTTCACAACAGTAAACACATATTTTGTCGATCATTTGGGTTTGTGTGTACTCAGTAATAGCACTACAGGTACATGTACAATGAACATATATGTAGTAGAACACATATTATGTACTTAACTTATCATCCAACCCATGTAGTAAATTTGGCCTTATCTGTAATTATGTACAATCATCTGCAATAACGATAACTAACAAGTCAGAAAATGTTATACATGTACAGGTGTACACAAAGCTCGAGGCCTTGAGCAACATAATCATGTTAGCTACACACAAATGCTTTAATAGGTAATAACAGAATATTCACTGCTTTCAGCGCTTTGTATACTTGGGCAAAGGTTTTACAAAAATCATGAAACTCATAAACATGGTAGTGATGATGATCAATATCATTATTGCTGTTGTTGTTGTTTTTGTCATCATCATTACTGCTGTTGTTCTTGCTGATACTTTTACATGTACTTACCTGAATGAAAGTGAAAATATATTTTTCTATTCTCTTATTCATCAAAGCAGGAAACTTGGGATTTTGAGTGCAATGTCATTTATAACATGTAAACAAAAGGGCTGGGGTTGAGTGCCCCCCCCCCCCCCCCCCCCCCCCCCCCCCCCCCCCCCCCCCGGTAAAACATGGGTAATTGTAAAAATCTTTTTAGAATGTAAAGGTACATGTGTACTCATACTCACTACTGTAACCTCACTATCATTAACTCAATACAGGTTATTAATAAAAATGGCATCATTTTAATTTTTAGCACAAGGATCTGTTATGTGACTACAAGAATAACCACAAGTTATACAGCAATACTTCATACCAACCTTTCTTAAATTCTTGCAGCATGAGATCCAGAGTTGTGTCTTCAAATACAAAGTTGATGGGATGCTGGTAGAACTTGATAACGGTCTTGAGAGGGGTGCAGTCATCAGGGTCCACAAAGGCAAGGTCTTTGACAAAGAGAATAGCAATGATGTTGTCTCGTGTTCCACTGTAAACAGGGATTCTTGTGAAGCCCTTGTGCATGATGTCTGTAACAGTTTTGAAGTCCAGAATAGCTTCTTCATCCAGCATAAAGCAATCATCGAGTGGAGTCATGACATCCTTTACACATTTTTTCCTAAGTTCTAGAGCTCCTGAAATGATGTTCACTTCTTCCTTCGCTAGATCGTTGTACTCGTCTGTCACTCGCAGCAGTTCTAATAACCTAACACGATCATAAACAGCTCCAATCTCCTTTCCCAGGATCAGGTCTAAGATTTTACTGATTGGGTATGACACAATAAAAGTTAATACCATGAAGAAACGAGTTAGGTATATGGTCTTTGCCCCAACAGCTAGACCGTGACGGGAACAGATAGCTTGAGGAATGATCTCACCAAATATAACAATGCCTGCTGTAGCTCCAAGGACTGCCCAGATCCCAGATGAAAGGTCATCCAGAAGAACTGTGAGAGTGGTGTTGACAAGCACATTACCTAGAAGCAGAGAGCACAAGAGATAGTTTCCCATCCGTCGGATTGGAGTGATCACCCTAGCATATTTCTTCTCTTTCCTCGATCCGGCATTCTGGAGGATCTGCAGTTCGACAGGATCAAGTGCCATGAGGCCAAGGTTGAGCCCACTGAACAACCCAGATAAAGTCAGCAGAATGATGATGAAGATGATTTGGAGCCACAGTGGTAGCAATGGCTTTGGGATCGGCTTTGTGATGATGGTCAACCACTTATCTGTGCCTTGATGTATCCATTCAGAACCATCAGCCTGCTGAAGGCATATGTAGTAAATAGTATCCTCATCTTTCAGTGTGATGTCAATGGATCCAGAACTCAAGGAGATATTACTTGTACTATTACCAGTGCCATCACTAACCCCTTTGAGCAAAACTGTATCTTCTCGCTGGAACGATTCATCACAAACTGTTCCTCTAACAGCTTCTTCTTTAGTTAACCACACCATAGTATCATCATTAAAATGGCTTCCTACTAGTTTTACTGTTCCCAGTGCATGCTGTATGATTTCAATCCTTCCATCCATTCCAACAGTCACTCCACTTTCACCAATCAATGCACTCACAGATGAAATTTGACCAAGACTACCAACTATAGAATCACACAAAATAATGCACAAGATACTAAAGGATTGAAACGTCCTAAAATGACCTGCCATTTTGTCCCTTTCCAAAAACTCTAAAACTGTTGAGAGTTACACTTACAGGATCATTAAGTATCAAATGTCTACTTGTGACAAAAAAATAGCTGTGATTAATCTAAATGTTAATTCTGCTGCGTGGGTTCCTCAGGCTCAGGCTCCCTATTTCTCCACTAACTCAAGACTTAAGTCAAGTCCTTGGCCTCTCTCTCTGTACTGTAGATCTAACACTAAACAGCGATGAAGTTAAGGTCATGAAATAGGGCTACTGTGAAGTCCTCAGAGTACGCAATGCTCATGTACACTCCGCCAGAGCAATGCGAGCATAACTTGTTCAAATCCGATGAGTGCCAGCAAGCAAACAAGTCATGTGTGGATCTTTTGTGGATACGTAATGTGACTACGCAAAGGCAGCCAGGAAGGCGGGGCCCTGTAGTGAAGGGCCAAGGGGAAGCTGATCTCACTAAACCGCAGAGTAATACGTGCACGATCTCGTCAGAACAGGAAGAACAAATTTCCACTTGCGGTTATCCCGAAGAACGAAGAATGGGTCTCAATAGTATTTCACCACTCAAAAATGTTCTGGGCTCTACTCGAACTCTTGAAAAACTGCAATCATGAGTACGAAATCATGTAATATTCGCCCGGACTTTTCCACTATTTTGGGACTGGTCACTGGCTTTCGATCCGTAGTTTGTTGACGTTAACCAGTCTGGACCGGTGAGGGCGTAAGTAAATATCGCATGGAAAAACTTCATTGTGTGTTCATAGTACTAGTATTTCGTGTGTCGTCGCTCACTTGGAAAAAGAATTATCATCTAATTTCATTCTTTAGAAGCAAGGAAATGACACAAGTCCACCAATGCCCTTTTCCTTTCACCATAACATCACCATAACTACTGCGGTACTCGTCATCGCTGTCGTCATGTTACTTCACCTGATGGATCAAAGATCACCGTCTTGTTTATCACGATCATTGATGTTTACGACTTTGGTGCGTTTTTCCGCAATACCAACGTCATCATATTCATTATCCGACCTCCAATCATCATCATCATCATCATCATCATCATCATCATCATCATCATCATCATCACCATACACTGTTTTCACCACTACCAACACCACATCATCATCATCATCACCACCACCACCACCACCACCACAACTATCATCAACAGCATCATTTTCTACTACCACCATCATCACCATCATCCTCGTCACCATCAGTTGTCTTCACTATTTTCATCATCCTGACAATCATCAACATCATGTTCATCACTGTTTTATGTTCATCACTGTGATTATCATTACTATTTCTATCTTCATGATCACTACTGACATGTACTAACCCGATTTATAGCTCCTAATCTTTTTCATCATTTTCTTCAACAATATTTCCATAAGTGTCATCATGCATTACCAAATCAATATGAAAGAAAGGCAGTTATATATTAGTAGTATCCATTAATGGAAAAATAAACCCTATACATGTATTTGAACAGTAAAACGAGCAAGGACTGAGAACATGATTGGTTACGCAATTCCATCACATTTCCTCCTTCTTTTTCTTTCTCTCTTTCTTTCTTTCTTTCTTTTTTTAAATCAATATCTATCTTGGACGTGTAATACTATCATCATACTTGATATGAGTTTTTACAAGTAATTTCTAAATCTTGAAATGTGATATACGTGCGAACTGGTTCTTCCAAAATGGAAATAAATGAAACAGAAAATATTGGCGGACTCTCGGGCTTGACAAATCAATTTGAAGATTTTATTGGGTTTTGTGATTTCTTATTCATCAATGATTTATTAAGCTGTTTTGTCACACCTCCTACGAATAAGATTAGTAGAATTCTTTTAATTATATACGGTCAATTAGTTCTTAAATGTCTATTCGAGAGAATAAAGAAACTATATTACATTTGTACAAAGATGATGAAATAGGTTCTATCAAAATGAATTCAAAACTCAACCTCATCTGAAAAGATCTTGAAGCAAATGTAACCTTCCCTACAAAAAAGGAACACAATGTATTTTGATATTTGATAAAGAAATAATAAGAAAGGTTTCCTCAAATTTCCCTAGACTTCGGTTAGCAAGTTTACATCAATGAAGAGTGAATAGTGATTTCAGAACAGGACCAAGTTGGAATACTTCCTATCGTCAAAAGGAGAAAAAAGTGGGAATGCATGAAATGAAAGAGTGGAAGAGAAAGGGAGATTGGAAGACATTGAGAAAGAGAGAAAGAGAGAAAGAGAGAGAGAGAGAGAGAGAGAGAGAGAGGCGGGGGGGGGGAGAGACACCCCTTGCAACATCCTTCCTTCACCATGTTCCCTCGATATATCCAAAGTAATTCTTTTGAATAAGTTGGAGATCGGTGTCCACCCCTATACACAACACATGCCCCTCGATCCACGCCAAATCCACACTACACCACTGTATCACGTGACTGAACTTAAACTTAAAGTCACATGATAGTACATGATGCACGAATCCACCCCCACGTGCCACCTCCTGAGGCCAGTCGTTTCAAAGCTTTGGCTTCCCGCCGCCTTTTCTGACGCTCCAACTCCTCACGTTTCAGTCGATCAATCTCATTTTGACGATCGATGCAAGCCATTGCAAACATCTTGAATTCTTTGTAGTCTAGTTCCTGGTGGGCAAGAAGAAAAATAAAGAGGAAAGACAAATTTTCATCAAATAGAGCAAAGGCAACGGCAACAAAAAACAAACACACACACATACACACACACACAAAAAAAAAATAGAATTTCACAACGGAGCCTTTATCCTTCCCGATATTACGAATGGAAACGTTTTCTCTCTATTTAACCTTTAAATATTACTGTTTGTTATGTTTATAGACTCGCGATAAGCCTTATCTATTTTTTTAGGCTGATGGGCCTATATCATGACCTTTGAAATATAAGTTTACACTATGGCACTACTACTTGTGCTAAAGACGAGCCCGAACGAGGCCGACAATATACACCACCGAAACAGAAATTCATATTCCCCCCCCCCCCTACACCTCCCCGAAGCGGTGGACAGCATGGTGGAGATTTTGTATTATCGATATAGGTTTGCAGTAGCATTGGCGGCATGACGTGAATATAATCACGAAGATGGATGCAGATAAAGAAGGAAAGAAAATAAAAAGAACACTAAAACCAGAAATAATAATTATCGTGGGGGAGCTTATCTGCTTATGGGGGAGGAGTAAGAGAAATCTTCTGGGGCTGTCGGAAAACATTTCTGAAAGGCAATTTTTGCCAGTTTTGAATGATTGGTCCGACATCCCATTCATATCGATCTAGTGAGGCCCCTGAATGAATGCCGACCTGATCACCCGATATGTCGAAGTCGTCGAAGATATGCTTAACGGCATCGCCATAGAAGTTGAAGAGGAAGCCGAAAGCTGAGAATTCTTGAGCCGAGATGCTTTGTGACCCGTCCTCATCCAGGAGTTCAAATACTGTTCGAGAGTGACGATAGATGAACTGCTTCTCATCTTTGTCCTGTGGATATGAAAACAGAAAAGTTTGAATCGAGTTTATGGCTTTCCTAATAATGTTAATCATCAACTGTCCTTCTGGCTTCTATACGTCCGTGGTCTCATCTCATCTCAACTTTGAAGGGGCATTGGGATTCGATTATGGGGGTGGCAACGGCCTGAGGCTTATTGTACAAAAATGCAAATTAATAATGGTAGTGTTCATTTGAGGGGAAATGGGATTCTCGGAGGGGATCCTATCATCTTTTTTTCCCCTTTCCACCTTCACCTCTATCCTTTTCTTCTTTCCCCTCTGTTTC
>CM057159.1:26521348-26555498 GCA_029962745.1 Echinometra lucunter | reverse complement strand
TAATCCTACTGGCTGGGGAGGGGGGGGGGGGGGGAGCAGATCTAGAAAATCAGAAAAAACAGATTATTGAAACTATGAACGAATCTAGACTAACATTATGAAAGCCTCCAATACAAAAGTGTGCTCCCATAAAACATGAAAGAAGACACATTATTCACAAGTATCAAAAATCAATAAGATTACAAATTATTTATTACAATGATTCCAGACTTCAAGGCAATTTGAGAACCTATTTATTGACACTGGAAGAAAAATGACAAAAATTTTAACTTTTCATAAAAATGCAAATACATAATTATATGATATGCATCACATATTCTTCATTTCATCCTCAGAGGAGCACATATGAAAAAATAGATAAATATTCATAATGATGAACTTTCACATTACAATTCAAAGATAATACTTCACATCATGCTTCACATACATTTTGCAAGATTTTTGTTTAAAAAGAACAATATAAAAACAATTCTGTTCCAACTGAGGTGAAAAAATGGAAGAGGCAATCATCTTCATGAATCAATGTCTGAATTTTTTTCAAAAGGCCAGACGTGAGAAAAAAATATGCAGACAAACAATTTCTAAGAATAAGAGACTGTGAACAGTTAGTTTAATTCAAGGGGCACAATGGGGGGGGGGAAGAAACACCCCTTATGATTTTTCAAGAGATCCCCCCCCCCCCAAAAAAAAAGGGAGAAAAAAAAAAGAAAAAAGAGGAGGAAGAAAGAAGAGTATGGAGAAAGAGAGGGCTGGTTCATGCAAAACCCTTATTTGTTCATTTAAAACGTAAATAGTCGGACTCACCTATGGGTCATCTTGCACCCCCCCCCCCTATCAAAACACCCTGGCGCTGCCCCTGGTTCTATTACCCCCATCCAATTGCTCTAACAATGACATATTTCAATTGCTGATGGGGGTAATCAACAAAGCATTCAAAGAAACATTCCACCAAATAATCTAATCCCCAAATTCTCAAAACTTTAAGTACAGAATCCAGTTCACATCCTGTACTATGCAGTAGACAATGTCTTCCACACCAGTGATTAATCATACAAAATAAAGTTTTAAAATCAAATTCAAAGTAATATCATATCTTACTTACATTTTGCAAGAAATTTGTTCACAGGAAAAACATTACTTGCTGATAAATGCGAGACTATTCCCTGACTATTTTAGAAAATCCACTGGTGAGAAGCAAAATATGCACGCATACAATTTCTTGGTGAGAAGCAAAATATGCACATATACAATTTCTCAGCATTTCTAACAAATTCTAAGTGCCATCAAGAATCTCAATGAAGTAGATTTCTTTTTTGCACCTATCATCTCATTTACATTTATGAGTTATGCAAGTTGTAAAGCCTAAAGGTGCTTTCAAACATGATGCGACAGTGTGGTACCACACTGTCACGCCACACTTTTTTGTGTACCAGCCTATGGAGTATAGGGCGACAAAAACATGTCGCTAAGGCAGGACACACTTTTTTTTTGCTGCCTAGATACTAATCAAATTTCTAAAAAGTTAGCGCAAAAATTGTTGCCATGAGATTGCTTGGGCAAGTTTTGACAATATGCTCTCTTATTGAGAGTTGATGCGTTAATGCGCGTTCATTAGCATATGTGGTGACACAAAATCCCACCATGTGTGAAGACGAAACAGTGTGGGGCCACAGTGTGGTACCATACTGTCGCATCATAAGAGTAGTAACCCTCATGATAATACTGATTAATTAATTACCCATGGTTCTTAAGTACACGTAATGGTAAACTGTAAATAAAAAAATGGATGAATAGACAGACCGACAGCAGTTTACTGTCTAGAAATGGGAAGTCCATTGTTTGGTTATTTGGTTATTTGGAATATTTTCTCCTTCTTTGGTGTGAGCCAAGCTCCCTAGAGCTTAGAGTGTACCAATCACATAAAGACATGTGGCACTGTATGTAAGGGGTTCCTGTATATTAGGGGTTTCATGTCCCTATATTATAGTCAAAGTATAGGCATCAAATGTTACTTCCTGAAAAGATATTGTGATGATGGATAATACAATATACTGTACCCACAATGAAACAATGCACTACATTAAAACAAAGGTAGGTTTATACAAGCTGCAGCATGTTCAGAATGCATGTGCAAGACTTGTATCCAGTTCCTCAAAGTTTTCCCATATTACACCTGTTCTGACTCAATTACATTGGTTGCCAATAAGGCAGAGAATTGCATTTAAGATACTTTTGCTTGTTTACAAAGAACTGAATGGTCAAGCTCCTAATTACTTGTCTGACTTGATATCATTTAAGTCACATTCATATGCACATAACTTACGAAGTACACAGGATAAGCTACTTCTAAAGCTACCTCACTTAAGAACAAAAGTAACTCTTGGGGATCGTGCTTCCAGTTGTGCTGCTCCAAAGCTTTGGAACAAATTACCACTGGAAATACAAAAAGCACCAACTGTTACCATCTTCAAACATTTATTGAAGACCCATCTTTTTTTCAGAAGTTTTTGGTTAATTGTATTACTGTATATGCATATGTTTAATTCATTTGAGCAGTAGCATAGTTTGGAGCTCTGTTACACTACAGCACAGTAGAGTATATTTACACAGTGACTGCACTATATAAATGGTCTAATTATTATTATTATTATTGTTATATGCATCCTTTGTCAATTTGTAGCAAACATTCATATTTGGGTTTACAAGATTAGGAGGGTTTCTTAAAAGAAGACCACTTTCAACCCAATATGCATGTACAGCTCACGTGTATGACAATTTGGTGGAAATGTAATTCATATACTTATATGCTACCAAGCTAAGCAGAACTAGCCATACTAATTTCTAGTGTCATCATATATTATTTATGTCTAACTCAATAATGTAAATTGTAAAGCACAATAAAATTTCACAGTTAATATAATTTTTTACAATCTTGAAAACAACATGATTTCAAACACTTCACACACATTTCAAATATATGTACACTGGACTTAATTGCCTAGTGAAATAAATTTTTGGCAGTACACAACAAAACATAGCATACAACTTTTATATAAATTTTTTTTTTTTTAATTGACTTCTTCTAAATAACAGTGGCAGATATTAACAAGTTGCTGGTAATATTTTTCCCACAGAAAGAGAACTGTAAGTATCTCCTTATCCTGGTTGGGACACAGTCTATTCATTCGCTGCCACAACATACTCCACTTTATGGCAAAGTGTATTCCATTTTTGTTTTGATGTTTTCAACTAAGATATACCATATCTTCATCTATGGCGCAATAAAGCCTTGTTCACATATGACATAGTGTAGCTGCCTTCAACCTCTGCAGCAAAATGGGGCCATTCCAAGAGACTATGAATGACATGAAGGGAGAGAAAAAAGTAGCTTAGTCAATGAAGGCCCATAAGTGTACTCACTCATCTGTGTTTTAGAAGATAGAGGAATGTGAAACGTACTATACTTAAAATGTTATTTTACTTTGCTGCAGCAGTTCTCAAGTCAGTTTAGCAAGCCATGTCTGAACGAGGCTTCAAATTATGATTGTACTGCCTTAGACCTGTCACTCTCTGTGGGGTCATCACTCCTTTGGAAGGAATCCATTCTCTACAAAGTCTTTCCTCATGGAGTCTACCTGGCTTTGTGAGAGGGGTACTAGAGGGGAGCGGGTGGGACCCCCATAGAACCCAAACCAGTCCATGGCAGTCTTCATGCCTGGGATACCAAACTTCCTGGTGACCTACAACAGGAAACCACAAGGAAGACAAAGGAACAGTCAAAGATCATTGCTATGTCAGAATCCTCCTTGCTTTTTGTTTGGGTACATGTATTACAAAAGACAATTATATTACTAAGGCTTGCCTAATGGACGTCAAATAAAAATTTGAAGAAAAAATATATCAGCAAGTTACAGGCAAAACTTATGCATTTCTTTGGACATCAATGTATACATATGAAAATGCAACTCAGCGACCACATCTACATAAAAGGATTATCCGAAACTTTGTAAACAGTGATCAATATCATAACTGTGCATACCCCAAGTAACATTCCCAACAAATCGACTAGCTGATTTACATGCAATAGAATTAGAGCGCCGATAGGGTAGGGATTTGGAGAGCTACATGTATATGCGATATGGAAAATTTTGAATACCAGTACATTTGATCCCACGTCTTCCCTGAGTGATCTTTATCTAGATCTACAGATTTCATTTTTTTATGTACAGTGTATGGACTTTACTGATATAAAATCCCTCCACAGAAGCATCCTTCAGTGGAAAGTATGGATGTAGACCAAAGTGGCAAATGACATATTCAACAGAATGACATACATTAAACAGACCTGACATTTTTCCCCATGGCATTACTATGTTTAGCCTGTTGAGAAGGCTTGTCTACTGTATACTCACACAAGCATTTGGAGCAATGATACGATGCTGCAATTCTACGGCTTCATCCATCTTTCCATCTCTGAAGAGCTGGTAAAGACGACATGTTTCTCCTCCCAAGACATTCGCTACTCCGCAGATCCCTCCTACTGCACCTAAGACACAATGCACCACGAGAAAAAAATCAGTGTTTATTTATTTATTCATTCATTCTCCACTCATGGGCTGGATCACCCTCTTCAGCCAGGGGCTGTTCTTCTGGGGGGTCCAGTGTTAACTTGTTTCCTTTAAAAAAGGGTGAAATGAAAGCAAAGAATAACATTTGAGGTATACAGGGGGGGGGGGGGGGGTGTAGTGTTGCATCCAGAGTTGCAAATTTGAGAAGTGTACGGACACAGGAATAGTGTGAAGGAGAATTGTCACTACAACACTACCAGATTTTTCCACGAGGGTTTTTAACATGCAATGGCGACAGGTTTGGCGTTTGGCGCGACATGTTTAAAAATTGGCGACACGTTATTTAATCATGAGCGACAGGTTATAAATTTTTTTTTAGAGACTGGCAGGGAAATTCCCACAATGAACAACTACTGAAACCTTTTGAACATACAATAATATACACAATGAGGTTTTGGTCACTTTAAGAAATGTAGAACAGATGAAAGACAAGTTTCATTTGCTCCACGATCATTTTGATTCAAAATACATCCGCCAAATGCATAGCAGAATGCCACTGGCTTGCTAACCCGATTGAGCCTGGTACATGCTGGCCGGTAGAACATGACAGCCTGCCTAGCCTATGGCTATGCAGCGTGCGTGCTTAAAACAAATGCAACATGAATATTGAAGAGCATTCTGATACGAACCCTCATCAATATTCATGAGCTCTACAGTCTGACGGTCTTACTTGTCATCGGTAACTTTAGCATTGAAAATTCTTACTTATTATGCATTTTCCGATATAATCTGATAATATATCAGCTAATTCTGAGGATGAAATTATTATTAATGCCTTTGAAGCTGTAAAATGAGTTCATTAACTGTGGCAGCAGACCTCTGTACACTCAGTAATGTACATGTAGTCCCACATGTGCATTTTTCTTTTTGTATGTTCCGATATATCCGACAGTCTATTCCTTGTATTGCAAGGGCGCAGGCTTGTTTGGGCATGGGGTGGTGCACATCCTGGGGAGGTGGAACTAAATGCATCCCGTGTTGTGCTCCCTTGTTTTTGAAGCCGTTGAAAGTAGAAAAAAGGGAGGGGGGTGGTGCACATGCATCCAGTGCACCCCCCAGCCTACACCATTGTGTTTAACAAATTTATTGCATGTAACATTCAAAGCTAAATTCAATGAAGTGGAAAAATTATTCTCACAAATCTTGCTTCTTAATCTAACATGAAGTGCTCAAAAACATGGCTAGATTGAACCAGAGAGCATCTAGAAACCTCAGAACTTCCACATAGCAGGCCCCTGGACCCCGGCTGTAAGGGACTTCACGCTTCGCGCTCATGGTGGGCGCTTCGCACACCCTTTGTCATGATCACTTTACATGTTTAGATTTTCAGTTGTGGAAAACCCTGAACACTACCAACTTTTTTTTAGCCAATTAACAACACTGACTCATTTGGCTCTCCATTATAAAATCCATGCATGCAGGTATAAAAGGAGAGACAGTGAGTGTGATTCATGCATGCCTTCATACTCAAAGGTCACTTCATGGACCTTAAAACAGTTCTTCTACAAACAGTCTCTATATGGGAGGGTACTTTTCAGTGCTCCGTTACCTTGCTTTTGAAGATAAGGGAAAATAAATGGCACCATCTATTGTCATCTGGAGTCACTTACCTACAGTCATTGCTTGGATAAGGAATCCTCCTGATCCTGCCAGTACCTGGAAGTCTTGACCTTTGGTTTTATGAACCATTAAACCAATTTTAGAGACCTGTTTTGGGCAGTGAGTGAACAATTATTGGTTGGTTGGCTGGTTTAAAACACATTAAACAAGCATGGCAATACATGTAGTAAATCTCTATCAAGCATAAAACCTACTGAGCTTGGCCATGTATAAAAGCTGTTGGCACTATCAAAGTATGCTATGGTGTGCTATCTACTTTGTGATCATCCACAACACTTGTTTTTGAGCAATTGCCATAATTTCCAGGAGTTGTGTTTTGACAACAAATGCTTCTTAAAATTGTTACTTTGGGCATAAGACATTTCCATGAGAATTCAGATATCACTTTACTGTTTCTGTTTCAGCAGGAAAACTATAGCCGTACCTAAAAGCCAATTATAAGATGGGTTCAAGAATGTAGATAATCCGACCCGCTGAAATGAGTCACGTGTGTGCTCTTTATATTTTTTCGCTCACATGCACCTAGTGCAAAAAGTGTGCAGCAAAACAGCATAATGCACTACCTGGAAATCCAAATGCACGTGTATGGTACCTTTTGGCACGAACCCAATGTGCAATGAAATGCGCGTAGTTTCATATAGCAAGGACAATGATATGCATACCAAGACTATTCTGCTAGGCTCGGCAGGGCTCATCATATTGATGTCACAAAAGAGAGCAAATGGCAGCCTTCATGACTGTGTGAATCTAGACATTTCAATCGGGTTTGTGGCTTATTCTGGCTTTACATTCATATTGCCAACCTGTTTTATAAAACAAATAAATCATGTTTTGTGGCTCATGCATTAGTGATAAGCACTGCACTCAGTTAAGTCACAATGAGTTGGAATAATGAACTTGACAAAGTCCCATTGTGACTTAACATTCATGCAGTGTTTATGCACTAATGCACTCGCAAACATGAATTATTTGTATAAAAAACATCCGTCATCATTAAATTTCTTTGACAGCATTTGCCGCCTATGGCATGAAAGGAGTTATGGCATGGTAAATGCAGCTTACACTACTGATACTTATACAACATCACACAAGGAAGAGGGCGACATATGTGATTTCCACAGTTCTGATTACATTTTGGCATGAGTTCAACTATCAAAGTGATAAAAAGAAAGAAAGAGAGGAAGAAAAAAAACCTTTCATAGATCAATGCAGCTGGATAGTGTAACCATGCCAAACTCTTTACAGGGTGGAGAGAGGGAAAAAAGGAAAGAGGGAGGGAGAAAGAGAGAGAGGGCTGGAGAGAGAAACTAACATCTCAAGCTTAAATACTAGTAAGTGAATGACTTACATCACCTCCACTGTCCTTAATGCCTATAACATTGGGATGAGTGGACATCTTGGCAGCCACCTCCACAGGCAGATCTAGCCCTGTATTAGCTGGCACACTATACAGGATAATGGGTACAGGACTGGCGTCTGCTACCTGCTCAAGAAATGGACAGAATTGTGCTCAGAAGAATGAGAATACCTCATTGAGGATGAGAATATAGTGGAAACCCAGTATAAACATGGTTAAATGGTTGTTTAATTTACCTGACTGCTAAGAAAGCATGTGTATGCTTGTTAGTAAGCTACAGGGGACCGACAGCTTTAAGTCCCCTCCAAAGGACTTGGTAATGAGGATTAATACCTTACCAAGGAGCATTAGCACATCCACTTGATATCGAACCCGGGTACTCCCAGTTACGAGACCACTGCTCTATCCATTGAGCCACAGCGCCTATAACGAGTTCCTTGGGACCATCAAAATTACCTTGTTATAGCAGGAATTTTGTTATATCAGGTTGAAAAAACAATAGAATATAAAGTGTTGAGACTGGAATATTACCTTCATATATGGAAGATTATTACATACAGCCTCTTTACACTGAGTACTTCATTGAGGAAGGCATTGTTAACCTGTTGAGCACTAAGCCAAAGATAACTTAGGCTTGGGACTATTCAAAATGCACGTTATAATGAAATCAAATCATGCTCAGGCAACAGGTTTAAAACCAGAGCGAACTGGCACCCTTGTATGGGATTTTGAAATAGCGCCCTCTCAGTCCTAAACTACGGATTTTGTCCCCTTTTTGCTCCCAGCATGCTCTATTCTGATCAATGAGAGCTTTATTTTCTGAGTAACATCTGTTAAAATGTATTTGTATTCATACTAAGGAAATTCACAAGAAGCCACAAAGGATATAATGTTTCTAAGAGTCTCTGGTTTTGAGTATCTAGAGCGTAAGTTCGCGCTGTTGTATATACATCATAACAAGGGTCAGTTCACTGTTGCTTTATTAAAGCATCAGGTCAGTTTGATATAGAGCTCTACAACAATGCGTCAGTATTCTCCCTTCTTAATGGCACACATTTCTCTTACTTACGGTAGATGCTAACATATTCAGCATTGACATAAATACCAACAGAATTAGCATTTCATGAAAAATCTGTGTACAAATAATTACAAGTGGGAATCCAATGTTTACTGATAATGCACAATATTTCAAAGCCTCTAAGTACGAGATGGACTGGGTATGGGGAGTTAAGGTGCGTTCAGATATGATTCGATTTGTGCGCCACATTGTGCCAGCACATTTTTTGTGTTCAGATATCATGCGAGTTTGTGCTGCCACTTATGCTGATAAACGCACATTAACGTGTCAACTCTCAAATAAGAGAGAATTTTGTCAAACCTTGCCTGCAAACAATCTCATGACAACAATTTTTGCACTACCTTTTTAGGTATTTGATTGGTGCACAATTTTTCCAGCCAGGCAGCCTCGGCGACATTTTTTTTGTCGCCCATACCCCACAGACCTGTACACAAAAAATTTGGCATCACAATGTACATGTAGCGGCAAAAGCTTGCATCATATTTCCTGCATAGTCTCCTGCATAGACAGCTTGTAGCTGCTTAATAGGTACATGTACTCTAAGAGTCTAAAGGCTGGTTGATATAAACAGGTTCAGTGGGTGGGTATCATGAAACTTCCAAAATTGAAAAACCAATCCCTGCCTATACACACAGTTGTCATTTTAAAAATCTAAAAACAAACTCTTTAAAAATTTAGCCAATAATAAAGGCTACCCAGGGGGTATAAAAAATTCTTGTCTGTAAAAACTGATCTGCACCTTTCAAACTATATAATACAAGTTTTATAAAAAAGGCAAACAAATCCACATGATGCCCTGTGTTAGTTGTTAACTGTCAAGTGAGGTCAAGCCAAATGATGTAGATCAATTCAGTAACCTTTGGATCTTTCCAAGGCACTTCCTTTTTCAGGTTATGATTACTGGTGGAATTTGACTTTTGAGATTACCCTGCCAATTTGGTGTATGTGTCAAGGGACTGTATTTAAGAACATGACTGCTGATGGATGTTTGTTAACTCAGCAAAGCAAACTTCTTACTGATACTAAAATTTACAGTGGTTTTTTTTTTATTTTGGGATCATAGCATTAGAAACCGTGAGAATAAAATTTCCACAGTCCCTTACATTGACAACATTAAGTTATGGGTCAGTAATAAATTCACTACTTGGCTAGAATGCACAGAGTAATGAGAAATTTGAATGGTTAAATTTTTAATAAAATCCTGAGTAAGAAATTGAGGTGAAGTTAGCAAAATAGCATGACTTTTAGGCATCTTATCTTTATGTTGTTGTGCGAAAGAAGTAACATGTCCAGAACGCAAAATGGAAAATTAATGAAAATTAAATTTTTCAAACCATGATTGATAATTTGACAGGTAGCATGTAGACCTTGTAAATTGATATACAATCTTCTTGTGGCATGATCTTTGCTAAAATTCTATTTCAGTATGTTGAAATAGACATTTTATTTTGTATTTTTGTATTTTCCATTCTGGACGCGTTCTTTCGCACAACAAATAAAGATAAAACGCATTACACAGGTATATGGCCTTTGGAAAGCGTACTTTTAAGGGGGTTTCACACACACTGCCTGTTAAGACGGCGGTTCGGCAATTCGCCATGCTCTGCCAAGGACCATGTTAACACCGTACACAAACCTAGTCATCCGTCACCTATCTGCCATGAACCCTGAGAACCACGGGGGACCATCGAAAAAATTCAACATGTTCAATTTTTCATGGCGGTCTTGGCGGTCTGAAATGGACATGTTCACAATGCCAATGACCGTGTTTACGACGCTGTTCACCGTGTAAAGAACGCCAGCCTCCGTGCTGGTATAGCATGATCCGTGTTACACCGCCATGATCCGCCAGTCACACATCCCTCCTGGTTGCTAGGTAATGAAGAGTGCTTGATACTTTGAGTCCTAGTCAGCAACAAAATGAACTTATTTCAGCCTGCATCGGAGGCTCAATGTTGACTCCGCCGCCTTCCTGGGATGTTCCCTGGCTTTCCGCCAAAGTACGTGTTACTGCCGTGATAAATCGTGTTGACGCCGTGTTCACATCTTGTTGAGAAGGTATTCTCACCGTGTTTAAAGATTTTATGCCATTGTTTGGACACGGTTCATGGCAGTTCTCAAACCACCGTGAAAAGCCATATAAAGTGGCGATGTAGAAACCACAGCCAACACTGTGAATGGTAATATGATATGTCTTTACCTTTGTGAAGTGGTGTATAAGGGCTTCTGAAGTCATTCCACTCTTATAGAAGCATGGTGTAACTACAAGTACAGCATCTGCTCCAACATCTGCCATCCGTTGGCTCATCTCTATCGTATCACGAGTTGCTGGAGATGAGATGGAAAATAGCAATAAATGCACTAAATCACCTTAAAGCCTGTCTCTAGTTTTGGCAGCAAAAGGAGAATTGGCACTAAACTGATCAAGTATAGGCTCATATTGTCCATCTTGAATGAAAAGATATGTTAAATTGTGTGACATTCCTTCCATGAATTCTGACAAATTTTAGTGTAAATGTACGAGTGAAACACAATATAACGGTCACACTCAGCGGTAGACTCTGACACCTCACGCCGACGAGCTCAGCGTAAAACACATGGAACATGTGGGCAAATGGAACTCTCAATGGTTTTATGTGTGTACAGGCACTGTGTGATGCTGCATTGACAATGTTTTGGGGGGTCCGAAAACTAAAGGCTGACATTTTGATTGTAAAATACACCCACACAAATGAGTTTTTATTCAGTATCCTATACATCATAAATGTTTTATGATACAGTCTCTCATGTTTTATGATACAGTCTCTCATGTCATGTCACATAAATTTGGGTGATTTGACACAGAATGACCCCTCTACCAAATTGATCGGTTTCTAAGGTACCAAGCACTGAAGAAGGTCGAATTTGATGCTGCTCTTGTCAAGTATGATAATAAATTTTATCACAGGCTCTATTCTATTTGGTAATCATATTGAGGGATGATAAGTTTCCTGAAATACATGTGTATGAAAAGAAAAAAAAAAGATGTTCAAATAAACATGGATGTTATATTGGTACATTAGTATACATTAGTATAAACTGTACACAATTGGAAAAAAAAAATACCGTAATTGTTAACTCCTGCAAGTCAAGTGGAAGAAAATATGTCTTTCTTGGAATTGAAATGAATTGAAGTTCATTTTTCTATAACTTTCCCCCTCCCCCAAACACGTACAGTATCAAATATCAGATCAACACCTGCCATACATGCACGTTATCAGTGGCGTAGACAGGTTCTTACACCGGGGGGGGGGGGGGGGGGGATGATATACCGTTCACGAGAAATCGAGGATCAATTTCGTATACAGATACACACACAAGCACACCCACGCAAACACACAAACACACATCCGCACACATACACCCGAGTGGGGGGGGGGGGGTGATCGACTTTTTTGCCGATTTTTTTCTGTCGAACTCACACTTAAGTATAAACACGCGCCCTCACCCACCTGCACAGACCCCCTTACACACATTTTGATTATCTTGCGAGCGAGCAAAATATTACCATTTTTCTGATTTTCAATCACATTTTCAAATAAAAATTCTATAATATGATGAGCGAGCGAAGCGAGCGAGCCAAAAATAAGCACTTTTCTGGTTTTAAATAAAATCACATTTTCAAATAGAAATTCTAAAATATGATGGTTGTTTATGACAGACTATCAAAAATTTTATTAACTGATTAATTCAAATATCACTTCTTCCTTAAAAAGTGGGGGGGGGGGATATTTGAACACGCTATCCCCCTCTCAAAAAAGTGGGGGGGGGGGGGGATAAATATCCCCCATCCCCTGATCCCCCCAGGATTTACGCCAATGATGCACAGACATAAATAGAAGATATACGCACCGTGACAAACGAATATAGAATATGGACTGACACACATTATTGCATATTTGCATCACGCTATCTATCATTTTTTTTTAATTTGTTGTTACACCACTTCAGAAAAACTGTGACGGCGCCGAAATTACCCAAAAGTAATATAAATAACTACATAAATCAGAATAATGATCGATATATTTATGATAGTAATCGTCATTTCAGTCACATTAACGATGATGATGATAACTATTATTCTAAGCATAACGATAATAATACATAACTAATCATCATTTATTATTATTATCATTATTATCATTATTATCATCATCATTATTATTATTATTATTATTATTATTATTATTATTATTATTATTATCATTATCATCATCATTATCATTGTTGTTTTTGTTGTTGTTATTATTGTTTTTGTTAAAATGATAATAGTTATTGTTATCATATGTTTAATTTTAAGCAAACATCCTTCCCTAAAACCTGGGGGGGATGATTGTACATGTCATCCCCCCCACCTCACAAGGTGGGGGGGATGCATACCCCTCATCCCCCCCGTTGTCTACGCCCCTGCATGTTATCTCTGCACGAACTGTCCAGTCTCTGGCATACGGCCAGCCATAATCTGCAAACAGAATCATATGGTTTAAATTTGCAGGAAAATATTTTTTTTCGGAAACACATTATTAACTCAACAGTAGCAGGTCGCTCAGAGGTACAGCAACTTAAGAAAAATATTTTATATGTTCCCACTAGAAATAATTTCATATGTGTCAAAGCACTGTCATCAAAATTCCTGATTTATTATCATTATCATTATCTTTAATTATAATTATTATTATTATTATTATTATTATTATTATTATTATTATTATTATTATTATTATTATTATTATTATTATTATTATTATTATTATTATTATTATTATTATTATTATTATTATTATCATTATAACACTATAACCTACATGTTCCATGGGACAAATCCACTGAATGGGTTAATTTGGTCACAATTGGGCAGGAGAGTGTTGAGGTGAATCAAGCGTGCATTAAGGCGAATCCGAACCATAGGCCAAGACAAAAGGATTCGCCCTAATGCTGCAATAAGAGTTATCATTATCATTGTTATCATTAACTATTATCATTATCATTATTACTCAATTCAATTAAATAATAATTTTACATCGTTATTATCAGTCGTCTAAAAGTGGACATTAAGGGGAATTGGCAATATGTTATATGATATGATAAATGTAGTAATATGATATTTTTTTCAGTTTATCTTCTAATTTAGATTTCAAGTCTTAGACCATTAGTTTATTGCCAAATGATATCAATTAACTGAAAAATAAAGTAATTAGGTCTTCTGATTGACCACCACGCAACCATCATGAAAGTCCCAGATTTAGATGACCTCCCCTTAAGTTGCAGATAGTGTTATTATTATTAATAATTATCATTATTATCATTATTATCATTACTATTATTATTATTATTATCATTATTATCATTATTATTATTAATATTATTATTATATTATTATTATTATTATCATTATTATCATTATTATCATTATTATTATTATTATTATCATTTTTATTATTATTATCATTATTATCATTATTATTATTATCATTATAATCATTACTTTTTAATCATCATTATTCATTAGGCAAAGACAACAAAGAAAACAGAGTACAAAACAATAATAAAAGGAGAGTCACATGGATGCCAGGAAAAGAAAAAGATTAACTAAATAACTATAACCCAAAGGTCTCCTTTTCCAATCCATGTGACTTAACATGCTGGTATTTAGATTTAAGAACAACTAATATTTCATTTCACAATGCATTCTTACATTCACATCCTGATCCAGCTACAATTAATTTGTTGGAAGGCACTGCTTTGCGTACCCGCTCAACCATCTCAACTCTTTCCTCCTTTGTCAGGTACATGTACTCCCCATTAGATCCCTGCACCACATAACCTGCAAAACAACAATAAAATTCAAAAGATAATAGCATTATAAAATAGAATTCTTTCTAAGGCTTAAACAGGATTTTTCAAGACCTTACCTAAAAAAAGAAAAATGGGGGGAAAGCAATTTCAATGAAAAGAGAGAATAAAGAGAAGCAATTTTTAAAAAAGTTCCATCAAAAACAGTTACAAAGTGAGAAGGTTATGAAAGTTTGAAAAGTCTTAATTTACTTTCTATTGCAATCCTCAAATTGGCAATGCTGCTTCAAAATGTCAGGTTTAGAAGGACAACTCTTAAAGAGGCTCTGTCGTGGGTTTTCATGGGGAGTGAATCATAATTTGCTGACACCAGACTTTGTGAAAAGCACTGGTAATACCTTAATAGAGCTACATTTCTGGAGCAGAGCAAAACAAGGTGTCCCACCATAAACGTTCTTCGGCCTCAGTGGCGGCACCAAGGGGGGGGGGGCATGGGGGGGCATTTGCCCCCCCACTCAGAAGCTTTGCCCCCCCCCCAGTTGCCCCCCCAGAAATTTTGAGGACTGAAAAGAAAAATTATATAGTAATTTGTAAATAAGTAGATGTTGTCATAAGCATCATATTCAAGCTGTGAAGTGCTCTAAAATACCATTTTCCGCTCTTCAAAACATTGATTGAAAACCAAAAAAGTGGATATTTTTGGCTCGCTCGCTTCGCTCGCTCGTCATATTTCAGAATATTTATATGAAGATGCAATTAAAAACCAAAAAAGTGGTTATTTTTGGCTCGCTCGCTCATCATATCTATAAAGTTCTCTTCTAAAATGCGATTAAAAACAAGAAAAGTAGCCATTTTTGGCTCGCTCGCTTCGCTCGCTCGTCATATTTCAGGATATTTATTCAAAAATGCGATTAAATACCAAAAAAGTGGTTATTTTTTGTTCACTCGCTTTGCTCACTCGCAAAATTGATATTAAAATGTGTGTAAGAGGAAAAAAAACCTTGCGCTTCACGCTCAATTTCTCCATACACGCAAAAAAAAAATTGACTGCCGGTGCCCCCCCAACATTTTCTTTTGCCCTCCATTTGCCCCCCCACTTTAACAATCCTGGTGCCGCCACTGTTCGGCCTGCTTCGGGCATTCTCGGGCCAGGGAAAGTGAGATAATGACTTTGCAATATGGTGCAAAGGGTGGAATATACAGAGCATTACATAAGGTCTGTTGGTCATAAAACTCATAGTGATGGACAACACCTGTTACTGCGTAAGCACCCATGGTGTCAAATTCTCCATGGAAGCCCACGACAGAACCTCTTTAATATATTTTGTACGCAAAATTTCATATTTTCTCAATTATCTATACAGACACTGCTTGTCTCTGTTTGAATTAAGCCAACATACATGTATGATGTGTCAAATACATTTTCCCATGATATCTTGAGCAAAGGAGACAAGCTGCACATTCACTTCAGAAATATTGGAGAAAATATTAAATTTTGTGTACAAATCATATCGAGAGTTGTCCTTCTACACCTGCTATTTTGAAGCAACATTGCTAATTCGAGGATTGCCATAGAAAGTAAATTGAGACCTTTCAAATTTTCACAAATTTCTCATTTTTGTAACCGTTTTTGATGGAACTTTTTAAAACTGTTTCTCTCTATCCTCGCTTTTCATTAAAATTGTTTTTCCCCAGCGGTTCATTCTCCTTCAAATTGAACCTCACAAACTAAGTGAGTTAGAATTGCTAGAATGAGCCCAATCAATGTAAATACAATAGAAGTAAAAAGTTATCAAATAAGGAGGATGGAGGATGCACTGAATTGTGCAAAGTGGAGGGAGGGGGTAAGGGCGGTTGCCGCAAGGGCGAGGTAAATCCGGCCACCCCCTTTCACGGGGACAAAACCGGATTCAAAACTTTGGACTGACTGAAAATGAAAAAAGAAAGGGCATGAAGGGGCTGCAGCATAAATTGCTCTGTCCATCATGTCCATACTCTCTTAGAAATATAATAGTCCAACCCCTCAACCGAAGTTATGCTAACTTGTGGTAATTTGTACTTGTAACTTCTTTTTGTGTGTGTGTGTGTATGTCAATTTGTATTTCAATTGGTATTCGACTGGTCAATTGGTCCAATAGAAACCAATTGAAACCAGTAACTAAAAGTTCATTTAAGTTTAAGTTATATGTTTATCCTGTTGTTATTCTTCAATTATTACTACTACTAGTGCTGTCATCGACAAGCCTTTTGTCGCCAAGCAACTATTGGCATGATTAGCACAATTAATTATTACTACATGTAGGCCTAGATCTAGATCTAAGTTAACTGTTTTGGTCTAAATTAAAAGTTACAGCTCCCTACATCATGTACATCACCTCGAAAAGGAAATTGCTGCCATTTCTTGAGGTTTTCTTCTAGCAGGTCATACCGAATATTCTCATCTTGGTCAAAAGGGGTGGCAATAGGTGGCATGATACCATTCAAGTCGAGGTGATTTACAGACGACATGGTCCGAATGTTACGTAGAAAAAAAGAAGAGTTCGAAGTTATGGCCCCATTCGCTGGTTGCAGCAACACATGCAGGCGTGCAAATGCAGCTGTAGTTCTGTGACAAATCATCATTATCAGTACCTATGAAGCTTTTCTGAGATGGCGACAAATTATTCCAAATCAACAACTTAGGGCTATTCCATCAATACACACATAGAATAGGCCCTAGACCTATGCCCTAGACAAAGAATATTCATTACGAAGAACCAAGTTCAGTAGAAGTTCAGTAACACCGGTAGAAATAACAGAAATAAAATTAGCACGCGATCGAAAGCTTTAAGTCTATAACCTTTATCAAGACGGCCCAGAGAAAAAGAGATTATAGCCTTTATCTAGACGTTTGTATTTCTTATCTTCTTCATTTTTCTTATTTTTCTGTACATCGCTTTTGGTAAAGAGCCTAAGAGGTGAAGGGCATAACATAATCAATATTGATATTGTCCCGTTACAAAATAAAACTTCTGTCCACCAACAGATTTGATCCACTCTAACTGCAACAGGCAAGGGAGTAAGGGAGAGAATCAGAAGGGCCAGAGCTAACACGTTATAGGGTTATACAGGAGATATTGCTGTAAAATTCTATATAATGGGGGGGGGGGGGGGGGGGGGAGTAAACGTTTTTCCTGATATTAAGCTCTATATGAGCAAACGCTGATTTATCTGACAGTGATGTCGTGAAATTCTGAAATATAATTATTTATGCAAATTACAAAACCTATAAAATATAGGCCTTATTGTTTAAAGTCCACAGAGACAGGTGAAAGGGCTTTGATTTGAAGAAATGAGATTGCGTGCGAGCAATATAAAGACTATTCAAAATTCTCTTAGCTGGGTGGACTACCACGTCTGATCCCCCCCCCAAAAAAAAAAATATATATATGTAAAATTTGAAAAAAAAAGATCATCAGGTACCATACTCTGAGTTTTTGGACAAGCAAGGAAAAAAGGTTTCTCATGTTCCTTCTGTGCCGGGGGTGCACATTTCCTTTCACTCGATGTGTGAAATCAGACATCAGTTTTGGTGGCTGCTGACATGTAGGCCTAGGGGCACGGGGATTCTCGGATACGCCTCCAATGGAAATAATTAAAGTGAGGTTTTGTAAGACTGTATTCTGCTTTAGCAATCTGAGGAGTCAGGCGATCGGGGAAAAAACCCGGTAGGCCTAGTATTATAGGTGCCGTATCAGGACAACTCCCCCGGGGACGACTCCCACCTGACAACTCCCCCGGAGGACAACTCCCCCGCAGGACGGGTCCCCCGGAGGACATCTCCCCCGGAGGGCAACTCCCCCTGAGGACAACTCCCCCGGAGGGCAACTCCCAGCATGGAGGGCAACTCCCCCGCAGGACAACTCCCCCGAGGACAACTCCCCCGGAGGACAACTCCCCCGGAGGACAACTCCCCCGAGGACAACTCCCCCGAGGACAACTCCCCCGGAGGACAACTCCCCCAAGGACAACTCCCCCGGAGCACAACTCCCCCGAGGACAACTCTCCCGGAGCACAACTCCCCGGGGGATGACTCCCATCACACAACTCCCCCGTAGGAGATCTCCCCCCCCCCCCTTTAAGGACAAAATTACGCATGAAATTTTGTTTTTATGACAACGCCTTGCTCGTGAGGAACTGTAAAATAAATCTTTCCTTTTTATAAATCAAACTTAAGTAATCAATCCAGTATTTTTTGTTTTTATTACAACTCTCCCGGAGGTGAACAGCTCCTCGGGGATGACAAACGGGGATGGGCGAGGGCTAGAGGGTTATTATTCGTTTAATAAGGTATACGGTAATTTGTCACTCTAATTGTTAACTTTAAAAAAATATATCAACCCTTTTGCTCCCATTTTTGCGCCAAAGTACACATTCAAGAAAATAAAAACTTTAGTAATGGGTACGCTTTTCCGCCCAAGGGTGTTGGGTTTGACAGCTTCAGCGGCACACTCCCATCGGAACCAAATCTGATCGTGAGAAGAGAGAAAGGAAAGGAATAAAATGAAGAAAGGAAAGTGAGGAACCTAAGTAGGAAGCTACAAAAATAGAGAATGGTGTATCTAGTCGTAGTCTTCAGGAAAAAGGGGGAGATGGGCCACAATCAAGCTTAAGAATAGAAGTCACTTCGCTCGATCAGCAGCCATGATTGGGTCCCGTTCCCTTTTTTTGAAATCTAAATGCACAATTTTCAGGCAAGATATCATATAAATATCTTACTTTTTAGGGGAGCGGTCGACCCCTCCCCCCCCCCTCCCGAGATCCGGTATCCGCCCCTTTGCTAAACTCACTGACTATAAATGAAAACAAAACCTTAACGGAATTTCATATTGAATGCATGTATTCTTAATTTCATTTTTGTTAAAGGACTTGTGCTTCTACGTATTTAGCGTCCAGCGCGCATGTGCGAGTATCATTCTTTGCGCTGAAACCACATGAAAACATTAATAATAAAGTACCTCATTCAAGAGTAGAAGATAAACAAAAATGAAAAGTCATCGTTAGATTCTTATGATTTGACAAATTTGGACACATATTGAGCTTTGATATCTAAATTCGCTGATGAAATTAATCATTTTCTTACTTAGAATATCTACATTCAGCTGACCTCAAATCTAGAGGTTTTATGTATTTGTTCTTATTATTTTTTATTTGTTATAATGCCTAACAGTGCCTAAAGAAATCTTTCAGTCAGAAAGCTTGGAGAAAAATTACACTAATCCAGTCCCTGTTTGTCAGATAGCATTTGATTCCATAATGTTTGCGTACAAAAATAAACAAACATCAAACATGATATGACCATTGCAACTATTTTTCAATTGGTGAAACTTTGGCTTACTAATAAAACTTATTAACTAATGTGTTTTATACAATATCAGTTGTATTAGTTTGAGAATGGAAAACAACAATCACACAAAACAAACATACATTAACAAAACAAACATACATCAGAGTGGGTGCAAAAGTTTGAAAAAAATCCCTTGGAGACACAATTTTGTTTCTAAGTATTTATTTTCTTGAAAAAACAAAACTTATTAACAAATGTGTTTTATACAATATCAGTTGTATTAGTTTGAGAATGGAAAACAACAATCACACAAAACAAACATACATTAACAAAACAAACATACATTAGAGTGGGTGCAAAAGTTTGAAAAAAAAATCCCTTGGAGACATAATTTTGTTTTTAAGTATTTATTTTATTGAAAAAAAACTCGTTAACAAAACTTATTAACAAATGTGTTTTATACAATATCAGTTGTATTAGTTTGAGAATGGAAAACAACAATCACACAAAACAAACATACATTAAAAAAACAAACATACATTAGAGTGGGTGCAAAAGTTTGAAAAAAAAATCCCTTGGAGACATAATTTTGTTTTTAAGTATTTATTTTATTGAAAAAAAACTCGTTAACAAAACTTATTAACAAATGTGTTTTATACAATATCAGTTGTATTAGTTTGAGAATGGAAAACAACAATCACACAAAACAAACATACATTAACAAAACAAACATACATTAGAGTGGGTGCAAAAGTTTGAAAAAAAATCCCTTGGAGACATAATTTTGTTTTTAAGTATTTATTTTATTGAAAAAAAACTCGTTAACAAAACTTATTAACAAATGTGTTTTATACAATATCAGTTGTATTAGTTTGAGAATGGAAAACAACAATCACACAAAACAAACATACATTAACAAAACAAACATACATTAGAGTGGGTGCAAAAGTTTGAAAAAAAATCCCTTGGAGACATAATTTTGTTTTTAAGTATTTATTTTATTGAAAAAAAAACTCGTTAACAAAACTTATTAACAAATGTGTTTTATACAATATCAGTTGTATTAGTTTGAGAATGGAAAACAACAATCACACAAAACAAACATACATTAACAAAACAAACACACATTAGAGTGGGTGCAAAAGTTTGAAAAAAAAATCCCTTGGAGACATAATTTTGTTTTAAGTATTTATTTTATTGAAAAAAAAACTCGTTAACAAAACTTATTAACAAATGTGTTTTATACAATATCAGTTGTATTAGTTTGAGAATGGAAAACAACAATCACACAAAACAAACATACATTAACAAAACAAACATACATTAGAGTGGGTGCAAAAGTTTGAAAAAAAAATCCCTTGGAGACATAATTTTGTTTTTAAGTATTTATTTTATTGAAAAAAAAACTCGTTAACAAAACTTATTAACAAATGTGTTTTATACAATATCAGTTGTATTAGTTTGAGAATGGAAAACAACAATCACACAAAACAAACATACATTAACAAAACAAACATACATTAGAGTGGGTGCAAAAGTTTGAAAAAAATCCCTTGGAGACATAATTTTGTTTTTAAGTATTTATTTTATTGAAAAAAAACTCGTTAACAAAACAAGTGAAATCATTTCAAACATGTCAGAGATACAAGTATTTATGTAACGCTATCATCATCATTGAATGTAACATCATACTTATAGAAGAACTGTTTTATACTTATAAAAAAACAAATAGACACTCCACAGCTGGACGATATTTTGTGTGTGCGTGGAGGCCTTAATTCAACCTTTCTTATCCTCTATATTTTTCTAAATACAATATATCTTTTAGTTTCAACTTTTCTACAAACAGTTTTCTACTCCGACACGTCCTTCAAAGCATTGGCGTAAATCCCGGGGGGGATGGGGGGGGGGATATATCCCCCCCCACTTTTTGGAGAGGGGGGGGGGGGATGGCGTGTACAAATATCCCCCCCACTTTTTAAGACAGAAAATATATTTTAATTAATCCGTTAGTAAAATCTTTGAATATCTGTCATAACAACCATCATATTTTAGAATTTATATTTGGAAATGCGATTGAAAACCAAAAAAGTGGTTATTTTTGGCTCGCTCGCTTCGCTAGCTCGCAAAATAAATATTAAAATGTGTGTAGGGGGTCTTTGGGGGTCAGTGAGGGTGTGTGCTTATACTTAAGTGTGAGATCGACAGAAAAAAAAATCGTCAAAAAAGTCAATCATCCCCCCCACTACTCAGAGTGGATTTACGCCAGTGCTTCAAAGAATGTATTGTATACCAAAGAAATTTGTGTTTTTCTTCTGATTGTTAACTAGTGCAGTGTGAGTATTTGAGCCAGGCACTATATTTTACCTAAAGCCGAGATATGGGTGAAAAGCTTATTAAAAGGATAGAAAGGATGAAACAGGGTAGAAGAAATCTGAAGAAATGGAATGGGTGAGAATTCAAAGTGTAATTCTGTTCTTACTGATTGACACAAAATGATGAGATGACCGACTTGAGATTTTTTCCCCCTACTTACCAATTATCACTGCAGTCATCATTTTCCCATCCGCGTTTCCATCCTACGTCAGCGTGCTTATTTTCTTTGATTTTTACTGCAGCTCTCTCCTGATCATCTTCGTTGTCATGTAATTCTCCTCCTCATCATCAGCCAATCACAGTCAGTTTCAAACAATAGCCGCAGTTATGTTTGAATTGTAGCTGTTTAAATTACTAAAGGCACACACCCCCTCAATAATATTTTTCTTTTTTTTCAGATTTCATCAAAATAAAATAACATTTGAAATTATTCTTCATATAGCTTTTCCTCAACACATATAACTAACAAAAACAAATATCAACGAAATTATGAAATTAGTTATTAAGATTATGAGACGCCCCACCCCCCCCCCCCTCACGCGGGCGTCTTTTTAAAATTGTGTAGTGTGTTTGCAACAAACAATACAGGAGGCGTTCACAAAGTTCCCATGCAGTGTAGTCTTTAGTGGTGTAGATACAGGGGCTTCAGTATCGTGCGGGCTGTGTGTGTGTGTGGTGGGGGGGGGGGGGGGGTAGGTGATGACCCGCCACATTTCGAAGTTTGGAAGTTGGTGTAGTATAAACGCGTATACAAAAATACATCAATGGGGCAATCCCCCCCCCCCCCCCCAGTAAGAACCTTTAAGATTATGGCATAATGTTCGGAGGGTTGGGCCTGGATGATTACATTAGAAGACGAAGTGATGGATCGAAACGACTATATATAAAAACAAAATAAGAAGAACAAATACATGAAACCTCTAGGTTTCAGGTCAGCTGAATGTAGATATTCTAAGTAAGAAAAAAAATAATTAATTTCATCAGCGAATTTAGATACCAAAGCTCAATATGTGTCCAAATTTGTCAAATCATAAGAATCTAACGATGACTTTTCCTTTTTGTTTATCTTTTATTCTTGAATGAGGTACTTTATAAGTAATGTTTTCATGTGGTTTCAGCGCAAAGAATGATACTCGCACATGCTCGCTGGACGCTAAATACGTAGAAGCAAAAGTCCTTTAACAAGAATGAAATTAAGAATGCATGCACTTAGTATAAAATTCTGTTAAGGTTTTGTTTTCATTTAGAGTCAGTGAGTTTAACAAGGGGGCGGGATACCGGATCTCGGGGGGGGGGGCGGGGTAGTTGACCCCTCCCCTAACAAGTAAGATTTTTTATTTGATATCTTGCCTAAAAGTGTGCATTTAGATTTCAAAAAAAAGAACGGGACCCAATTACAGCTGCTGATCGAGCAAAGTGACTTCTGTTCTCAAGCTTGATTGTGGCCCATCTCCCCCTTTTTCCTGAAGACTACGACTAGATACAACATTCTCTACTTTTGTAGCTTCCTACTTAGGTTCCTCACTTTCCTTTCTTCATTTTGTTCCCTCCTTTTCTCTCTTCTGATAATCAATTTGGTTCCGATGGGAGTGTGCCGCTGAAGCTGCCAAGCCCAGCACCCTTGGGTGGAAAAGCGTACCCATTACTAGAACTTTGCTCCTCGATAAAATGGGAGCAAAAGGTTGAAAATTTTCAAAAAAAGTTAGCAATTAGAGCGACAAATTACTGTATAGCTTATTAAACTAGTAACAACCTTCTACCCCTCCCCAATCCCCGTTTGTCATCCTCGAGGAGCTGCTCTCCTCCGGGAAAGTTGTGATAAAAATAAAATTTTCCTCTGGTCATTAATCTTGTCCTCAAAGGGGGGGGGGGGGATGTCCTCCGGGGGATTTGTCAGATGGGACTCGTTCCCCGGGAAGTTGACTTCCTGGGGATTTGTCCTCCGGGGAGTTGTCCTCCGGGGGAGTTGTCCTCGGGGGGAGCTGTCCTCTGGGGAGCTGTCCTCCGGGGGAGTTGTCCTCCGGGGGAGTAGTCCTAGAACCATAGGTGCAACAGGGCCTACACTTATGAAAGAAGGAAAAAAGCCCTAGCCTCTATATCACTTTTAATCAAATACTATTTAACCTATAACAATACCAGCTGAGGATGTATTTACTACTGCATCCTTAATTCTGTTTTTAAAAAGTAGGCTTATCCCATTTACCTCCCCCCCCCCCCCCCATCAGCTCTCTGTCTTTTTCTCCCTCCCCTCTCCCTCTCAAATAGTTTCATTTTCCTTTTATTTTTTCATACTCTCTACTCTCACAACTGATCTGAAAACTGACCTCATTAATATAAATGAGGCACAATATATAGAACAGCCTTTCTAATCAATTCTAAATTTTACCGGTCCAATTTTTACCTCCCTGGCCCTAGCAGACGACGCGTCGGTGTCTCACGTCACACAATGATACAGAGAACGTACACGGCATGACGTCATCGATAATAACAAACGGTTTCACGTGTAGTATTACAAAATGGTCAAAAGCATGCATATTCCCGGCCGGGATTTATGGGCGGTCTACTGGACTCGTCGAGGTTCGATATATATTTTCAGAGTTTGAAATTTCATGTGAATCACCTTTTCCATTTATATGAATAAATGCTAGAAATTATCAGAACTGCAATTATTTGAGTGATCAGGTGAGGGCAAAGCTTAGAAATAGTAGCAGGGGGTTATAGATACAAGATATTTTCAAAGAAGGCAGATTACACCAAAGAAAAACTTATAAGATTCTGTTTTTAGTAATTAAGTTCATTGTCGTTTTGAACGTAAGATGGTTACCACTGGGACACTAGATTTGCAAAATAAACCCATTAAATATTTATCCAGCGTCATGTCTTGACCAAAACGTTGATATGAATAATTTTGGCAAATTACAAGCTAAAATAAGTGTCTTAAAAAGTATTTTGTTTAAAAATCTACGATATAAATGATCTTTGAATAAATATGGGTCTGAAATCTACAGACTATCCCTTTGACTATGCCTTGCCTGACGTGGCAGAATTGCGGGGTTTTTTTTAGAGATGTTACAATCACGGGAGAAACCCCCTAGGAAACCTTTTTTGCAGATCGTTTTTGAGCAAGGATGAATAATTACTGATTGCAGGAACCCTTAGAAAAGATAGATTTGATTTATTTTCTTTACATCTATGTAGCTTCCATTTTGGTCAGCCATAATCTACCAAATTGGTGACATGTGATGGCGCTGCATATCAACGAAAAATTGATATGACAGATATTCAAAACAAAAAAATGACAGGGTCAGGGGCGTCATAAGTTGTTAGTCGGGATGTTGGCGTTGATCTTGGCAAACACGGCTTCGTGAAACACGTAGCAGACAATTAGCCAACTAGCGGCGATCTTAGCTGAGAAGTTGACTTATGACGGTTTCGTGAAACGGGCCCCCAGGATCGTATGTTCGATCTGTAATGAAAATCATAAGTCAGAAAAAATTGGAACCAGCGGGATTCGAACCTGCCATATTCTGCTTGCCGGGCAGGCTATTCTGGTTAACGGCCAAGTCACGATGAACATGATGAACTGGAGTCAAATACCCAAGATCCTCTTCTTTCTGAATCATTAATACGCAACGGTCCGCCGTGGACAATAGATAGTAAATGAAGAAGCTTTATAAATTTCTCCCAAATAAGCTTCTTCGTTTCCTAAAATAAAACGTCTTTCATTGAAAATAAAGCTGTAATTTTTGGCTCGCTCGCTTCGTTCCGTCGCAATATTAAAAAAGGTAATACCTAGCAAGATGCGTCATTTCCCCCAAATTTAAAAACGCTTCCCGTCCCGAAAAACACCTTGTTTTGAGGTTGCTGTTGTTATTACTAACATGATCGCCCTCACACACTTTTCCATTCGGTGCCCCCTCAATGCTTTGACCCACGGTACCCCACTGGTTCTGATTTTTTAAACTTTAGTTCCGCCTCTCCCAAGATGTGCACCTCCCATGCCTAAACCAGCCTACGCCGTCGAAATGCATCTTCGGTTTTTTTTTTTTTTTTTTTTTTTTGGGGGGGGGGAGGGTGGGGCGCTTAAATAAACTTAATTCAATTCCTTTTTGCATTTCCAACAAAAGCAATTCAAAAAATCAAACGTAATCATTGTACAATAATCTAATGACTTGAATTATAAAACAAAGAACGATGTAACTATATGTTTGGGTTTCATAGGTTTATTTTTAAGATAACGTCGTGTGGAAATGGAGCTACACTCTAAGAAATTTTTAACCAAGTTGGTTAAAATTTCAACCAACCATGTATTCACTAGGGGACAGCCCAACAGTTAGTTAAACTTTAACACACTAAGGTTGGTTAACAGTTTGAAATAGTCATGATAGTGGTTGGTTAAATATCTTGACCACCTGTTGGTTAATATCATATTACCCAACTAGTTAGACGAACCCATATTTCATCCACTGAAGTATTTAGAATATTGATAATCAGTGGCGTAATGAGCCAAAATATTTGGGGGGGCTCAATCTTTGCGAGGAGCGAAGCGACCAACCCTGAGGGAGTGTAGCGACTGAGCCGGGGTACACCCCCCCCCCTCACCATATGGAGTTTTTCATTTTTTCGACTTAAATTCCAACTTCAGTTCAGTTCAATTTTTATTTTCTCTCATTTGCAACAACAGGATTTCATTTTAGTGGGGGCGGTAGCGAGCACACGAAGCGTGTGAATCACTTAATGAGCGCGCGAAGCGCGCTCCCTAGGGGGGAGTTTCCCCCCTCCCGCGCGAAGCGCGGAAGCTCCGACGTTTGATGACATGTACTGTTATGGATAAACGTGTCATGAATCTACCGACCGGAAAAGGATATTTATTTTCATGAACATGGAAACATGATTATGAAAACATGCAGCCCAAGTTTCAAACAAATGCCAGCGTTACACAAAATACTTTATTACTTCTGATAATAGTACAGTCAAAGACAGTATGAAATAAAAAGGACGAGCATGGAGAGGGTGTGATGCGGTGGGGTACCAGGGTTTCACTCCAACAGTGGCTAGCTAGGATTTTTTTTTTAGTGGGGCGGTAGGGGGAGGGTGCAGGGAGGGGGGAGTTTTCCCCCTCCCGCGCGAAGCGCGGAAGCTCCGACGTTTCTTTGAATTGATCCTTGTCTGCTCCCGCTCTTCTTACGTTCTCTTACCTTTTTTTCTTTTCTCGCTCCTGCTTTTTTTTTCCTTCTACTTTTTCTTTCTTTTTTGTTGGCGTTTTGGAGGGGTGACCGCCTCCATCGCCCCCCCCCCCTGGCTACGCAAGTGCACTCCCATGGTAAAGGAGTTTTTGCAGTATTACTGGTTTGCAACTCCTTAAAAGAACACTATTTGGGACTGCAAACTTAAAGCCCGTGTCTAGCTATGGTAAATCTAAGAATATTCATTATCAAAGTTTGAATCCATTGTCAGATAAACAGATAAAACCAAGTGTTATATCATAAAACACATTAGTATTGATATTATGCGTGTTTTCTGCCTTGCTATGCATGCTATTTGGGAAATTGTGAATGCGTTACTTAACAGCAGAAAGGGAGTCTAGGGAGAAGTAATGAATTCGCGTGATAACACTAATATAAAATTGAAAATAAACCATGGTTGAAATTTATTTGGGGGGGGGGCGCCCCCCAAGCCCCCCCCCCCCCCCTCCAGTACGCCAGTGTTGATAATTATCACCCGGCTACTTTGTACAGACAGAAATCGTCATGGAGGTGGAGTGGTTGTTTATATTGATTAAGTCGGTAAAGGCTTTTTTCAGATTAAACGATGTATATTTTTCTTTTCTTTCGTCAATCTAGCACTATATAGGCATAATCTTACCATGCTTATGAAATTGCTAAAATCTCTTGCTCGAACTTCAACTTTTAGTTTCTAAATGTTGAGAGCTATTTAGAGAACAAAAAGACAACCCTACTGTCCGAATAAGGTTAGCCCCCAGCCTGTCAGTCATATGACAGAAAACGTGAGAGGGGGTACTGTCTTGTTCGCTTCTGATATTCTGAGTGCGTCACCTTCCCCATTGAAAAAAGAGTATTTGGACTGCGTTTAGACGGAAAATATTTCAGGGGGGCGGGCAATAACACTACAGTCAAGGGGGTGAAACTCCGTTTCTGCATCCGTCCAGCCATGGAGGGGGGGGGGGTACGGAGGGTCAAATTGATCCCGCGTTTTATGTACAAAATTTTATAAATCTATGGCGCAGACCATTTTTCCGAGTATCAGCGAAAATCAGGCTTGTTTTGGCTTGCGCGCAGCGCGTATCACATTTTCATGAATATTTATGAATATGTATTAGATTTTTGTGACTTATTAACATAATAACGCATGCGCACTGAATTATTCATTCATTTACCGTACCGTCGCCCAGACTCGTGAGAATTTCCCTAATTTCCTCTCTCATATTAATCATTTTACCCCAATAGCTTACACCCACTTCTATTTATCTGATGCCGATGCTGTCAGTAAGACATGCATTTCTGATTTTGACTTTATTTTGTGTTGATCACTTGCAGACTAAATTCAACAAAAGCTGTGTTTACAATATTATTATTTGAGGAATCCACACTCTACAAGAATTGCTTTTTTTAATAGTGGATCACCTCCTTTTCCATAACATAAGAGCTTATAGGCTACTGTATTATTCTTTTGTAGATTAACTTTGTTTCATATTTCAAATTATGTAAACGTATCCTGTAAACAGTAACATGCATGTCTCCTGGCCCCCTCCACCAAACAGATAAATTCCTCTCACATATGGCTGCTGCAATCATGGGCATCAATGTGGGGAGGGGGGGGGGGGGGAAGGGGCATGACGCGGTATGCGTCCCTAATATTTTAAGAGTGGGTTGACACAATAGGGTATGTCCCCCACATTCTGGAACAAAGCACACCTAGTCAAACCGAATTTCTAGCGTAAGCCCCCCCCCCCCCCACCCCCTATGCTTAAAGCTGTGAGCTCTTTCTCTTCTCAGCAAAGTTTAACGTTAATTTTTGCTCGTTGAAATTTTGAGGAGGGGATCATCATAGACATATAATAAATGTATCCCCCTAAAGAATTTGATCCAAGGATTTTTTTTTTTAATCATTTCTACAAACCCATTAAGGTGTATGCCCCCAAAGAAAAAATGCTGAGGAGCATTTTTTTTTACTCGCTAGTCAGTGAATTTTAGGACAGTACCCCCCCCCCCCCCGTCCTGTATGCACTGCAATCATACCTCAATTACAAAGTAACTTCATGATTTTGTGCCTGCATTATCGTCAACAATGCTTTTTTTCCCCTTTCTTTTGCTAGTCCCCAAATTTTTGGACAGCCCCTTCCCCCCCCCCCCCCCCCCCCTCCCCACCATATGGCTACAATCACACCTCTGTCACAAAACAACTTCATATGATCTTATGCCTGCATCATCTTCAACCTCATCATCATCGTCTTTTCTTCTTTCTTTTGCTAGTCAGTGAATTTTTGAACAGAGCCCCCCCCCCCCCCCCCCCCCCCCCCCCCCCCCCCATCACTCCTCAATTACAAAGCAACTTCATATGATCTTCGGCCGGAATCATCATCCTCAACCTCGTCACCATCATCATCATCATCATCATCATCATCATCAACACTATCTTTCTTTCGCTATTCAGTGATTTTTTGGACAGTGCCCCCCCCCTCCATATGGCTGCAATCAACCTCAATTACAAAGCAACTTCATATGATCTTGTGCCAGCATCATCATCCTCATCATCATCAACACTGACAAAAGCAACATCAACATCAGATTTCACTCAAGGTTAAGAGAAAATGAAAGACAATAAGAATATAGAGAGAAGAAAATTATTTTATTAGCAAAAAAGTGTAACTCTAATTTCAATGCAGCAAGAGATCAGCAAACATTTCTGGAGGCAGAAAGCTCTTGTGGGAATACTTATAATAGGCCTACTATTTAAACATTCTTGCAGTGTGAATCCATATAGCCTATCAATGTAATTACATAATAATAACAACAATGATAATGATAATAATAAAAATGTAAAAAAGAATAATGATAAGTTTGACAAATTTCTGAAACAATTCAGCCAAAAACTTAGATATTGGTTCATATGGTTCCCCACCTACCTGCATAGGTAATTTTGTAAATTCAGGTAACAGCATGAAGCAACCCATCCCTAATAATTGACTAGGCTTGCTCCAGAACTACCCTCCAAACAATCACCCCCCCCCCCCCTCAGTGTCTACCCCTGGACAATCAACCCAAGCCAATTACAATGCCCATCCCATCCCCTAACTTGGAAATGTTACTTACTGTAACTGACCTCAGGATTATTTCTTGGGGGGGGGGACAGTACACTGGAGGTAATTACCCGAGGAATAATAGTCCTAGAACTATTGATTTTGAAGGCACAACTTCTATATACAATTTTTGTGTTCCCTGATTTTTTATTTCTTTTTAATAGTTGTTAAAATGGTTTTGGTCCATGTTTCAATTGAATTCACAGATTTATACATTTTATTAGTCTGTCATGAAATCAGGCTCAAATTTTAATCTAGGTATACAACTTTAGGCAAAATGCAAATGAAGTTTCAAAATAAGGGCTTGGGGAAGGGTGCAATTCCTTAGTCTTCAAGCAGCTGGATACTCTACAAGCCTTGTACTTGAACTTCTTAGACAACCTGCAAGTAGAAAACAAAAGAAAAGAGAAAAATTTGTAAACATGCTGCAGAGTCGAGAGAGAGAGAGAGAGAGAGAGAGAGAGAGAGAGAAAGAAAGAAAGGCTCCTCTGTAAGTACATCATAAATGACGTGATGAACCTGCCTGAAACTTTATTCTAAGTAGTTCAGTACATTATACTAGGAGGTCTGCACATAAGACTGCAAGCTTCAGTCTGTGATAATAAAGATATTGGTTGTTGTTATTAGGCTAAGACTCGTTAGTCTTTACTTTGTATGGCTACTCTGTAGTAAAATACGTTGGGTTTTTTTTTTTAAACATCCACGGCACATGGATATTTCTGTCTAGAATTTAGCTTAAATAACGTACTACATAAATGAAAAACTAAAAATCTACACTTTTCAAAGCTACAAATCATAATGGGCTTACTTCATACCTTGCCAGTAGTAGATTTTTCTAGATCAAGTGGAGTTGACTTGATAACCAAATCTGCCTGTATAGTACCATCTGAAGACCACATCAGGTTCAGGTCCCCTTTAAAAATTAAAAAGAGAAAGAGGTTTATATCATGATTATTTTAAAAGCATTGTGGTGATAACAGGTCTATGAATGATGTCTAGCCCATACATAGCCAGGCTTGGTCTAACTGTGCCAGGCCTAGGTCTACCGTCTACTAGACTACTAGACTAGACCTAGTCCGATGATGGGTGATTTTCATGACAAAGAAAACATCAAGTTCAACTACTCAAAGGAAGGTCCAATATAGGAGTATCATGAATTCAAACCAGGGTATAGCTTAACATGAACAATCATGGCTAAAGTTCTACTTAGAGTCTAGAGTTAGTCCGGATCAATGTTCCCAGCAAGGGCCAAGGCCCGGCCCCAGGGGCACAGGGACACTCACTCCAGCCGGCCAGTAACGGCTTAATCAGAATTAACATTACGCTTGGGAATATCGTAGCCGTCCGTCTTGCAGCGCACTCAGCCTCGACTCCGGTTTCTAACAGGTCAACATCTACCGCTGATTATCGCTGATTTAGCTAGCTTCAGTACTTTATCCACCGGAGAAAATTCTACCAACAGTTCTCTACGGAAAAAGTTTAATCTCTTTGAAAAATATCGCCATTACATTATTTTTCTCTCATGATTTAGAGTTCAATTGTATACAAGAATAGTCTCCTAATTTTGGGCTTTGGAGGTGATGTCCCCTGCACTTTGTACAGGTAGCCTACGCACTGCTTGACGGACGATTAACAACTACGATGAAGACTGGTTAACAAAATGTCGCTTTACTTACTTTTCAGGTCATCTTATAATCTCATTCCATTCTGAATGCTCCTTTTAAGAATTTCTGTTTCCTTGGGGTTTACTCTGAATTCTTTTCACAACACGCAGATTTCCTGAAACAAATTTCTTGAGCGGTTTGTGCTGAAATGGTCAAAAAGTTGCACTCCTCTGCCAGCCGCCATTTATCCGAATTGCTGCCTCAAATCGTAGGGGAATTGTGGGAAGGCAAAAATGTTTTATGTATGAGCTTATGCGTTAAACATGAAGGCAATTACCCAATCATCGAACGGTATTTGAGAGTTTTATCTCATGAATAATAATTGACCCTCCGAAGTCGTCTTCAATTGGTAAGCACTATATAGGTACCAATCCTGCAGACGCAAGCTGAAACCCTAACCCTAATCCTAACCCTAATCCTAACCCTAACCCTAACCCTAACCCTAACCCTAACCCTAATCCTAACCCTAATCCTAATCCTAATCCTAATCCTATGAATATTTAAGAATATTTATGAGCTTGCGTCTGCAGGATTGGTGCCTATATAGTGCTTACCTCTTCAATTTTGCCGCGGCCGCCATTTTGGCCCAATGCAAAAGCCTATGGCATGTCAAAGGTCAAATTTTAGTTGCCTCTCTAGCCTTCCTTCGGAAGGCATACTGTGTATGCATCGTATCTCTGTGACTACAGTGCTGGAGGAGCGTTACACGCCGATATTATAGGTGACAATGATTTCAAATGATTATATCATAATCTCGCAGCGCAGCAGTGGGCAGGTGTTTGGAGTAGATTCATTCCGATGTACGACATAGAGAATACGTTGAAAGTAAAAGATGAGGCATTATGAGAGGGAGGGGAAGAGGTGTGTGCTTGTGATGGAGGGGGGGGGGGGGGGTTAGGTGGGATATATACATGCAGAGAAAGAGAATGAGAAAGAGGAGATACATACGAGAGTGAGAGAGATAGACACAGGTAGAGAGAGAAAGAAAGTGAGAGAGAGAGAGAGAAAAAAAGAGAGGAAGAGGGAGATCGGGCGAGGAAAGAATATTATCAGATTATAGAGGCTTTCTTAGAAATGATAAGGGTAAAGTATTGCAGATTAATATGAAAACAGTATTTGACGTGATGTTGAGCAAAATAATGAATCAACAAGATTCACTGAAATCAAACAAAAACAGAATTATGCGGAGGAAGGCTGGTGGAGACAGGGAAGATTGACATAGCTACATTGAGAAATGTCAGTAGTTGGGTTGAAAGTTCTTTTAAAGAAATTTAAAGAAGAAAAGAAACCATCATCATCAAGTGGATTGAACCACGTCCACTTCCACCATAATCATGATAATCCTTCTCCTGCTCCTCTTCCACCTTCTGTCCATTTCATATTCTCCTTCATCCTTATCATCATCACTATCATCATCATCATCATCCTTACCACCCTCCTCCTCCTCCTCATCAACAACAATAACAAAGTGTAAAAGGAGGTTTGTAATCACGGGGGGGGGGGAGGGGGGATATAGATGACAGAGAGAAATGCATCATCAAATGGGGACATCCAGGATGGCACTATACTTCGCGATCAAATATTAGCAGACGGCAAAGCATACGAAACAGCGTTCTGATACCATGGCAACAGTAAATCTGATTGGACGGTTTCAGAAGCTGACGGGATGGTGCTAAATGCAACTCGCCTGTATTCACACGCAGGCTCATGGGTGCGAGTTTCCTCGAGAAAATTAATTCTTGCAGCATGCAGCGCGACAGGGACTGCTCAGAGGCGAAGCGATAATTGGCGGGAAAGAGGATATTGCCAATCGATTAAAAATCAGTTCTGTTATTTCAGCTTCATATCTGCAAAATTATTAACTTTGCCATATGTTCTGGACTATCAAATTCCTTCAAACCATTAATTTTGCAAGACAGTGTATGAGGAGGCAGCATAATTTCCATTTT
>CM057159.1:26403848-26516348 GCA_029962745.1 Echinometra lucunter | reverse complement strand
TATGTATATAAACTTGATAAAGTCACTGACTTCACTAAATCATTTTTACAACACCAACGTTTCCACAATTTCCCAACAGATCTTTTGCAGTGGGTGGAGTATACAGGGGCCCGTAAGCAGTGGGCTACATGAATATAAAGATACAGGCAAGGCATTGTCATTGACAGTCATGTAGTAGTGTATCCTCTATCATGTTCTGTCACGTTAACGTTAATGGCTTTTTTGGTTTTTTTGTTTGCTTGTTTTTTTGTTAACCCTTCAAATTAACGTAGGTCAACAATGCATAAATTAGGCGATTTCCATCATCGACTTTAATTCATTAAACATGTTAAAAGAGTGTAAGTTCCAAGAAATATAATTACAGGTATGAAAAGAGCTACCTTATAGACCAGAAAACAATATATGAAATGATTATTCATTTATATACGCATATGACTGGTCTTTTTTTTGGAAAGTCTCATTTGGTATCAGTCGTCACTCTTACCATTTACAGCTGCATTTAATCATTTATGCAATCAGAAAACATGGATTATTTAGTAGTCTCATTGTCTGTGAAAACAGTGTGCGAGAACGTACGCTAGATTCGTACCTTCGTAGTTGATCGGGAATAGAATCCCCTTTGGGAAGGAATAATCCGCTCATAACGACGCAAACTAGAATTCAATCAGTGAAAGCATGATTGAAGCAATAAAACATCCCTCATTCAGGTTATATTTTTTTTTTCATTTTATTTTTCAATTAACAGTATGGAGGCAGCCCATCCACGTGTACCAACAGGAGTGGTGTGTGGTGCTCTCTTTTAAAAAGAGTGAACGCATTCACACTGTTAAGGGTGAATTTACGAAAAGAATGAATTTAGAGTGAATTAAGAGTGAATTAAAAGTAAAAAATTGTGATATTCACTCTTTATTCATTCTTTAAAGGGTGACCACAGTGATCACTTTAATTTACTCTTAATTCACTCTAAATGCATTCTTTTCTTAAATTCACCCCTAACGGAGTGAATGCGATCACTCTTTTTTTTTAGAGAGAGAGTATGTATAAGAGTTATTCATTTCTGAATAAAACAAAGCAAGCCGGCAAACCCCCCCCCCCCAAAAAAAAAAAACAACAACAACAAATAAGAACAGCTACAACGACTACAAAGATGAAAAACGGGGAGGAGTGGCGCACTTTATCATCTCGGTCTATTCAAACTCCCAATGGAATGTAACCCATGCGCCTGATGTCAGCCTCCAGGTATACGCACCTAGATGCTCCACTAAATTTTTTTAATGTTCCTTGCATTTTATTTCGTGCTACTGCTACAAATGAAAAATGCATGTTGACTTTGTTGTTTTAATGTCTGTTACAATTATTAGTGACATTGATATGAGGAAAATACGATAGACAATAATATTGATTGACACATTTCCCATTGATTCGCATGTTCATCACAAGGCAATGTTATTTGGTTTAGTGACGAACTATTGTGATATGATTTCAGTCTTATTAAAACCACATTGTTGGTGGCTATAGCAGGCAGTGGTTATAAAGAAGCCCACGGCCACCTGAATAATTATGATTCTGAGAGCAAATTTTCTTTGGCATGCTGCCACTTTTTCCAAGAAGATTCACCTTCTTCAACCCTTCAAGTAAATTACTTTGCTTTTATTAGAGGAAATGTGGACTGTAAGTATAACAAATAGGTTATATGTACATTTTGTTGGTAACCATATCATGTTTCCTGGTAAACACAGTTTATTCATATTGCGACTCCATTACAAGTACTCAACCATAATGATACTAAAATACTACTACTACTACTACTACTACTACTACTACTACTACTACTGATGATGATATTAATGATGATAATGAATAATTCTAATAACTAAATTGATAAAGGATCATTCATGATTGGGTGTTTAGAATGCTTTCCCATCTCATGAGGTATAATTAGTAAATACTATTAGAATCTTGGTCATTACAACACGATATTATATAATCATTGGAGCCTTCATTTTGTTTGTGAAGTATACCCGGCTGCGTGGATGCCTAATACCTATACGCAATCGCTTTCACTACGATAAAACGGGTGAATACAGGAACAAAAAGTGTAAAACATGATAATGTAATGTACAAAGTAATTGTCCATATCAGTTTGAATCGTTTTTAGTATATACCACATAATTATGTCTAGCCATGACTATCACGACGTGAATCAACTGTCTACTTCTGCATGGAAAATTATGATGATGTCCTGAAAATGAGATGTGGTCAAAATTTTCTTTCTACCTTTTGATTCACTTCTGAGAATGGTCTTATTTTTGAATGAAGACCTCATAAAAAGGTCTTTCATAATAAGAAATGAATTCATTGCATTATCATAATTGTTCTTATTTTCTTATTTTGAAATATTTTTTGTGGAGCATAACCGGGATGAATTGGAACAGACTTCCAATGAAGTACATATTGATGTAGATGAGGTTTACGTTTGTAGAATTGTCAAACGTATAATTCATGCCATTGTCTTGCCCTTAGTTCATGTATTCAATCTGTCATTTATATCTGGTAAAGTACCCTCTAAACTTAAAGAATCTAAAGTAATCCCCGTTTATAAAAAAAGATGATCCTGGCAAATTTAACAATTATAGACCCATCTCTCTATTACCGTGTTTTTCTAAATTATTAGAGCGACTTATGTATAACCGATTAAATAAGTTTCTAAATAACAATTATATCTTAAGTGATAGCCAGTATGGATTTAGATCCAGTTATTCATGTGAACATGTTCTTTTAAAAGTCCAACAAATAATACTACGATCATTTCAAGCAAACGAACACATAATAGGCGTTTTCTTAGATTTATCTAAAGCATTCGATTCCATGGATCACAATTACTTTCCTACAAACACTACTGAAATTGAAATACCTGTTTACATATGCCGCCCCTATCGTTTACTGCCAATTTTTTTTTTAATGTATACGTATGTATGCAACAATAGTGCTAATTTTTCCCTTAAGCCTAAAATCTTTATAATGAAAAGCTTCACAGCCATTTTCCATGCACAATAAAACAAATAGGACACAATTACATTCACGTGATATAACATTTTCTTGTCTGCAATCTTAGGTGGGCCTTTGGCATTCAAATTTATCATGATGCGTTCGAAAAATTTCTGAGAGCATTGTCCATTCATTATCATCCAAACCTTTTTTTTCCTGATAACTTGAAGGATCTTGTTAAACTAATGTAAAGCACACATATTTCATAAATTACACTTCTGAGTCCTATTCACTCCAGCATCGGGGTGAATAGGGACAGTCAGAAAAAAACTTTATTTAAAAAAAAAAAAATCAAATATAATATTTTGGATTTTTTTTCTTACGTCAAGGTAGCATGCACGGACATTTCTTAGGGCCACACCTTTCTTGTGGACAGAAAAGTTATTTAGCAAAAATATGCAATATCTGTTCATATTCACCCCTTTTCTTTATGGTACCGCGGATATTAATTTATTCTTGATGTATAACCCATATTACCGCTTGATTATAACGTCTCTAGAGATGCGTTCCCAAATGTTACTGAATGTCTTTACATCGGCTTTATCATGTTTATAGTTGCCATTACAACGCTCAAGGATTTTAACATGTTTAATGAATTAATTCCTGCCAGGAGTTCGGATAACCTTTAGGAGAGTATGAGTTTAGGCTGAAACAGCCAGCATAATTATAGAGTCATTACTTGTTGCTTTAGGCAATGAGAATGGTCATATTTTATTGTATTTTCTTTTCATTTAGTTTATGGAAAGAATAAAAGTAATTTAAAAAATTCAGCCTTCCAGTATCTTTTAAGTGATACCTCATTATATTAACTCTTCCTGAAGGTCCTTTATTTAGGGATTTTTTTCCCATCATAATTAGTTCCAATCCATCGACCTCCACCAATTAATCTCTTAATAAGGAAAAAAATTAATTATATTGCTGTCCATATTCGTACTAATGTCCTTGGTGATTCCAGGGTGCTACGTATTTTGGAAGTTCAGCCGAACGTGACTAGGATTTATTCAAACAAGGAGCACCAGGAGCGTTATGCCGTGGGCCAGGATCGGCGGTCTCTGAATATTGTTGGGTTCATAATGGGATGCCGTATGGGGACCCGGGCTCGAATGTATACATTTAACTGTTATAACCAAGCTGTGTACATCATGTAGACAATTTTTATCATCTTATTTTCAGCAAAGTATTATTGTTATACTGTATCATACTTCGTGGTATATAAGCGAATAATCTTTTTATTCATAGTAAGACCAGGGCCCCCGTTTCATAAAACTTGTCATTAGTAACAACTGCCACATTTCTTTGAAAATTTTGCCCCAAGCCAATCAGATGCAAGGATTTCAGTAGCTTATAACAGTTATTGCAACTTGTTAATGATATCAAGTTTTATGAAACGGGGCCCAGATACATGCAGTGTAGAGAAACAAAGTGGGCAACAAGACGCGGTGTGTAGGCCTACATCAGTCTGAACAGTCATGATCTGATGTGGATTAGTTGTACGTACCTTACACATGCACCAAATCAACATAAGCTACAATAAAAACAAGACAAAAGAAGACCAAAATCATACAATGTTGGGCATCCTTGACAATGGATCGACTTTCTCATTAGGTAAATTACATCGAGTCTAATGTAATTATCTTAATTGGTATTATAGGAGAATAAAATATCCCTCAAAACGTGATCAGTGATCATGGCCATGAATAAACAGAAATGATGGTCTTACATAAGATTACAACCTGTCAATATTTTTGCGAGCACAATATCATGTTTAGTTCTCAAATATTTAATTGAACTTTGCTTGTTGGTTGTAATTTTGTTATGATATCAGGAGCGGCGCCCCCTATCAAAATACCCTGGCGCAACCCTGTATGTTATGTGTCTTCCTCTGTAATGTTCTGTTTCGCCATATTCTTCTACACTGCTTAAAACGTGAAGCTCGGATTTGACGATTATATCTTCATAATGTAGCAAGTGGATTTTCAAGTGTCCGGACTTTAACAAGTACCCTTATAGAGTTGAGTAGTTTATAAGCTCTCAAGAGAAAATGGCCCCTCCCTGATATGTTACGTATTTGTGTATAAAATGTGCGAATGTTAGACCCTTTCCCTCAAAACATCTGAAAAGAGAAAACACGACTTTTAAAACAGTGGAGAAGTAACACCACTTTCAAAATAATATAATTTATACTATTGATGTTGCTGAATCAAACTCTTTGGCTGATAGGAAAACATGTGACGAGGAGGACGGGAAGAGGGGGCGCAAGGGGGGGGGGGGTCTTCCTCTGTCATCCGCTAAAAAACGGTCATCCATGGAACTTCTTGATCAAGACACCTTACCCCAATCCCTACAACATATGTGGGGGGGGGGGGGGGGGGGGGGATTGCGAGTAAGTGTGTGACCGCGTGATTTGCGGTTTCATCCCCTATTTCTATGCGCTTTCTCACTTCTGTTCAACAATAACTATAACAATAACTATTTACGCCAATGCTGATACGCCAATGCTGATAGGGATAAAAATCCCAATTGAGTTAGTCCATGGATAGATCAGTTCCTTATGGAGAGCCATGTGTGAACCTTTTCATCCTGTAGAAGTGACTTCAGCTATCTTGTCATTATAAATTCATTAGCTTATTCCTTCCATGAATAGATTGATTTCTTCCATAAATTATGTTGGAGAATCAGCATAATTTGAACGGAATGGGAAGGTTGACAATTGGAGTGTCATAAAATATTCCAGTAATTTAAACCAAACACACAGCACAGGTTTTTTTTTCATGGGGAAACACAATGGCAAAACATTGCAACCAATCCGCCGCCTTTATGATTTGCATGCAGTACAGAAATTCAAGATTTATTTTATTTTTCGTTCTTTTTATTTGCTTTCCAGGTAATTGTCGTGTTAGCTGTTCTCTGGACATCCCATGATATTCGGGCATCAGGTAATTTTTTTGTAAATATTTAGTCCCCCAAAAAAATTCTTCACGAAAACACTACAGGCTTCATATGAACACACATCTCACATTCATACCCCCCCCCCCCCCTCCCCCCATGAACAGTCCAATAGGTCAGTCAAAAATTATAACATGACAGGGGAAAATTTTGTCCGATGCTAGCGCAGACAAGTTAAAACAATGATGCAAAATAACTTAACATCTAACGAAGACAGAGATTACACCGTGTCCCGTCTCTAATTTATGAAGCTATGGTGGATCGGAGGAAGAAAGTGAGAAACACAGGGGCATGTTAACCCTGCATAATTGTTTTTTTAAAGGAAAACATGAACAAAATTAATTGCCATCCGAGCTCATTAGGTGCAGCTACTCTTGAGATAATTATTTTTTGAAAACAACTCACTTATACAATAGAACCAATACTCCAAATAAAGTGAGATTTCAACCCCTTCTGTCCCATATCACTCTATTCTCAAAGGGGATTGGGAGAGGCAGGACTAAGTTCCTCTGTAGTAAACTAGCATCTGTGGAAATCTGAAAACAAAAATGATAAAGAGTATCCACATAACAAAAGAGAAAGTAGCCCTATATACCTGTATACTGGGTGAGTTCATCCCTAAAAAAAACAAAAACAATGGTTTATAAGCGTGTATGTGTAGCGAAAAAAAAATCTCTAGCATTTCCGAGATCCTTAACAACGCACAGGCGCACATAGTGTACAAAACTATTTGCATCTAGCTTCTTCTCAATTTATCAGTCTGTCATGTAGATGAATACTGTCTTGTGAAAGAGCAAATAAAAAGCTGAATAAAAGGGTTTACAATGAGCAGAATGTGACTTTTTTCGGTCGACATTTGAACAATTCTGTATTTCTTTCCACATGTAACATGTGTAAAGACTTCTGTGTTGAAATAAAATTGGCATGATTAGGGAAAAAATAAAAATTTGGGGGGAAAAATAGTATAACACAGTGCAAACAGAAATAAATGCTCTTACTGAAAAAAAAACGTTTTGGAGGAGAACGTGCCTGTACCCCCAACCCCTTCCCCTCCCCCTCCCTCTCACCCAGTCTAGTTTCTGACGACAGCGGTAAAAGTGATCGATAAACCTAAAACTCTATTTGCATATCAATATCTGTATTTCATCAGTGTCTCACAATCGTTGCCGTAGAAGCACTTCTCAATCACAATAATTACTTTAAAATCATGCAATAATGACTGGTATATATATCCCAGTGTTCACTCCTTATCCCATTATCGATATAATGAGCCCAGTAACATTGATTGATGAGCTTGACTCGTAAGCTTATCAAATCATTTTTTTTTAAATTGACGGCAATTTAAAAATGCGTGTCATTCAGAAACTAAAGAACCATTCTAACGCCCAACGAAAATTGCCAATTAATGAGGAGAATTCATATGTAATCTTTTTTACCATTTAGATTGATGCCATCTACAAAACAATCATTAATTTTGTGTCAATAGGGAGTATCCACTTTGCAAAGTGAAAGAGGGGAGTATGCACATTTCATTGTTAATGATAATTTATAAAAAGCAGGCCGGTCGAATCTAGAGGAAAGTCAGCTAGATTAATGAAAAAAGTAATGGTCTTTTAAAGTTTTTGAAGAGTTTCCACGCATCTGTGACATGGGCAAATTCTTTCATGTGTAAGTTACCCTTCCAGACGCGATTCTAGAGCAAAAACTTTTTTTTTTTTGGGGGGGGGGGGGGGGGGGAGGGGACGGGTTTCTTGGAGGATTTTAATGTATATAAGAATATAATGAAATTAGAATTGCACCTCTATCGTCTATTTTTTTTTGGGGGGGGGTGGGGCTTAATTTAGCCCCCAAAGCTCGCGCCTGCACTCTTCATTGTTTCGTACGAAATATTATTTCATCATTTTCAGTTTAAGTTAAAAAGAGATTGGGTTGAATAAGTATACTGGTGGAAGGAATTCCTTGAATGCTGTGAGCATCGAAGTCGATATTAGCCTAGGCAACCCGGGTATACTCTCTTTAAAAAAAGGAGTGAACGCGTTCACTCTGTTGGGGATGAATTTCAGGTGAGAGTGCATTTAGAGTGAATTAAGGGTAAAACTGTGATATTCACTCTTTGAGGGGTGACCTCAGTGATCAATCAAGAATTTTGAGTGATAACTGAGGTCACCCGTAAAAGAGTGAATAAAGTGTGAATATCAAAATTTGTACACTTAATTCACTCTCTTCTGAAATTCACCCCTAACAGAGTGAACCAGTTCACACTTTCTTTCTTTTTTTTTAAAGAGAGTAATGTATAGATAGAATTAAGTATAGGTGGATGAACGCTATGGAAATATCTAACACCGGCGAAAATCCGTTTTGAGAAGTGGGGAGATGATCGAAATCTTTTGCCAAAATTTCGAAATTTTGAACTCACACACGAGTGCAACACACACACACGCGCGCGCGCACCCCCACCCATCCTCGCACCACTCACTCACTCACTCACTCACCTTCTAATCCTATCTCTGTTTTTTTTTTTTTTTTGATATCATTTCAAATAAAAAATTTGCCACTTAATGATAGATTTATCAAAATTTCAACCTCTAAAAAAGTGAGGGGATATCCCCCATCCCCCGGGATTTACGCCAGTGATATCTAATATCATCATTACTTGCCATTCTAATCATTTCCTTGATTTTTGCTACTTTAAGCTATTCTCACCGTTTACTCCAACATTTCTGTTTTCTTTCATTAGAATCCTGCTCAGATACATCACAGTGTGCTCCTGATGTGATTTGCAGTGAAACAATCTGTGATTGTAGCCAAACAACTCTAACCATGAACGCCACCTGTTCTGGTATGTATCCACTGCAATCAGCTTTTGTGAGTTGAAAGGCCTGGATTTGAAATTACTGAAATGCATGTATGCATATTTCCTTGAAACAAGTGACTAAATGACTGCAAAAGATATAAACAGTTTATGAAAATTACATAAACAAGGCAAATTTTAATATGTTTCATGAATTTGTTAACAGTTCTGTTGCCGTTTTAATAATTTTCGAATCAATTTTACATTCAAGAACGGTTAAAATATAAAAATGGTATAACATCAACTTGATAATACTCCAATGTATATATCTATCAATCTGCATATTCATGTGCAAGTATTATATTCATCTTGGTTTACATGTTTAGATATAACAGTTATTAAATAGATGAATTCAGGAGTTACATTATGGGAAAAACGCTACTTGTCATAATTATTTTGATATACACGTTTACCTCAGTCACACCATACAAAGCCGACACCAAACAAACATCAAACCGAGCAAAATTTTACATATACCGCCATTGCGTCGGTTTGGAGTCTGTCTGGGCCCCGTTTCATAAAACTTGTTGTAATGATAATAACAATAATAAAAAAAAATAACGATAATGATAATAATGATAATAATAATAGTTACACTTATATGGAGCTTAATGCTACGTTTTTAAGCGCTTTACATGTAATTATTATTACCCCGGTCATAGGTTTTGCATAGTGCTATTGGCCTAGCTGTGGTACGTTAAAATAAGACGCTTCCGGGGGCCTGGCGCCATTTTACAATCGCACATATGCCTATCTGACTTCATTGACGTTCGCATCCTAGCGGGTACCCATTTAACACCTGGGTGGAGAGTGGCAAATTTGGATTAATGTCTTGCCAAAAGACGTTAGTGACGGGCTGGGATTCGAACCCTCAACCCTATGAGTGAGAGTCAGGTGAATGACTACACAACGGCACGTCCACGTATTAATGGAATGGTGATATGTGATTTGTGACATGCTTCTAATATTTGGAAAAGTAAATACTGGTAAACCATCAAGAAATTACATTCAAAAGTTATGCGCGTCTATTAGCATGTTGACTAGTGAATTCTTTTATTTCCATATTTTTAATACAGAGGCCATGAAGTTCTATAGTCACTGGGTTAAACAGATTTTTATTTCATTTTCCCGCTGCCGCAACCTCATATAATGGTTGTAATCCCTTCCTCATACATGAGAGTTTTATGATACCATATAAGTGACATTGATCAAGATAGTTTCGATGGCAAGTATCAAGACTATTGGAGTGTGTCCATTATAATTACGATCTGTATAAGCGACATGCATCAGTACATGGAAAGAATGATTGTGGAGGCAGTCCTTCACTTTTTAATGAAACGTTACCATGGTCATGATGGTTATACCTTATTAAGATTGCCACAATTGGATAACAAAATGAGTACCCTAAATGCCAAAAGATTTTAACAAGATAATACTGTTTTAAAAAGGTTATACCATTATTTGATTTATTACCCCCTGATGTCAATATGATTGCGATTTTCCTCCAAACAGGTAAATTTAACAAACTTCAATTTCACCATCTTCAAATAATCAACAGAATGAGTCAAATGATGTTTTTGTTACATCAAGTACTCCTTCAAATAAGTTTAGCTATATTTCAGGACTTAATGGAACATGAATGAATTCTATTTCATATATAATTTGGTTGAAATATCCTTATTGACATAGAAATGTAGTCTCTGCTTCCATTTCTTTCTTCTTTTTTTAAAGAGTGTTATTGAATAGAATTATTCGCAAACAGAACCCCAGAAAAAAACCACCATAATTGGTGAAACGTTAGCAGTGAATGAATAAATCACGTGCATACTCTGGTACACTGAACGAGAAGGGGCACATTCTCTGTGTTCTCCTTTTGAAATCCGCGGTAATATACATTTACCTAAAGTACTTTTACCAAAATTTTGGCCCCCTTTCCGAGATTTGCGACCCAATTGCATCTTTGACAAGTGATGCCTTTTGCTTGCTGGTTTCGAAGCAATTTTGTGAGGTAAATTATCACGCCATTTTTTGAATATTCATTTTATCTTTTATTTCTTTATTTTAGCTTGTCATGATATTTTAAAGAATTGTCTGTCTCTTGCTTTTTGTGGCACTTATTCATCTTTAATAGATATTCTCGAACCCCTGTTTGGATGCAAGTTCTGGTGTAGTATCAAGCAGCGTGAATGTATACTTACTTTTTCTCAACGTACTTTCCTTTAGTTTTTCATGCTTATTGTTGTTGTTGTTGTTATTTTTTTACATGGAGCAAACATTCAAGAAAAGTCTCTAATTTCCATCATCCAAGTGCCTAATATAAACGCTTATGTTATCTTTCAGCACTTGTAGACATTCCTTTTTAAGAGATGTCAAACTTCTGACAGTTGAATTTCACCGAGAGACAGCGACATTTTACTGAGCAAACATGGATTTGAAAGATTCCACCTAGCCTAGATCCTATTAAGAATTAATGCAAACGAAGAAAAGCTGAATTGACTCGGCTGTCATTGGTCTCAGACAATTAACCGACGACAAAGAGAAGGAAAAACGTCGAGTAGTAATTTCTTCGGATCGACTGATATAATAAGGCTGCCATTTTAATTGGACTACTCAGCATGATCAGATATAAAGTGGGAACACTTAAAAATACAAGGTCTTGGATAGAGATATGGATGGTCCATAAATAAGTAGATTAATGCCATGTACATCAAAATATATAGAAGATAATGATAAACAATAGAGTATATGATAAGCAAAAAAAATCATTGGAAAGATTTCATCAAAGATGTCCACCCTTATTGACTGACAAGAACTAGGTTGATATGCCGCAATGAATCGGACAAAACTGCGCGCTTACCATGCTTACTTTGAACAAACTCCCATACTCTTTTTTTTTTAATACCATGTTCACGTTTTTCACAAAAGTGTATTTGTAAATATTTGATACAAGGACAAAACTTATTCAGCTAAGATTGTTACTGACGGTTACTAATATAATTTTCTAGAATATGTCGTTCAAAGATCGTCCTTAAACTACATTTTGACAGGATACCGCGAGTCTTGTCATATAACCATTGGCAGTGCAGAAGCAAGGGTACAGATAGGGGGCATTGTCATCATTCCCGGGCACTGCAATAGACCTCGGTGTTGTCACTCTGTATTGACTTCGTGTTCGCATGATCGTTCGAAATTTCGCCTAAAAAGGGGTCTTTTTTTGAGCATGTTCGCAATTTCGAAAAAAAAATGGTTGTTTTCATGAGTTTGTACTCGAAATTGAGGGGGAAAAAGGTGTTTTAGAGCTTGTAGACCTCTACTGGAAATTGAAAAAAGGGTGGTTTTTTCTGGTCTTTGTTTGCAAAAAGTGTACTTGGAATGCGAAAAATAGGGGTGTTTTTTAAAGGCCAATTCGTACCAGTTTTGTGCCAATTAGGGGTAAAAAAAATGGCTAAAAATGTACTTGAAACAGCGCAAAATAGAGGTCAAATTCTGCATGTTCTGGGTTGCCGAACCGTGGTTACACCTTTGAATATAGAGTGACAACACCGGGCAATAGACCTGATTAAAAAGTTTCCCTTGACAACTAAGAAGCTTTCAGAAGCTTGCCCGACATAGCAACAACTAATATAATACCAACCGGATTCTATCTATGCAGGTGCGATTATGTTTAACAGGTAAACTGAATAGTTGGCAACCAAGGGTTCTGGAGAGAAACGAGCATCGATTTGAATACATAATTAGTAAACAGGTATAGGCTATCAAAAGCATATATCGCCAATACGGCTGGATGGAAGGAAATTCTTCCTCCCATTATACCACTTCTCTCTTGATTGATTCGACTGAGAGGTTTTCATGAATATTCGATAATCACAGTATGACGAATGATTTGACATTGGATGCAATTCAATTTACAGTAATTTACGGGAGCACAAAACCTATGATTATGACATAGAGGAAGAAAGAAGGGAAAAAGAAGAGTAAACTAAAAAAAAAAAAAAACAACAACAACAACGACAAACAACCCACCAAAAGGGTAGAATGATATAGGGGTGGGGGGGGGGGGGGAGATGGGAAAGGTGGAGAGGAGAGACATTTATACACGATAACCTTTTTTTTCCAATTATTAATTGACATAATCATATAAAAATCCTCTTTTCCATTTATTTCTGTCTCCCTTTTTTCGTCTGTGCCGCTTGAAGATTCATGTGAAGCTGGGAGAGAATTTAATCACTGTGGCACATGTTCAGTTATTAATTCCTTTAGAATAAAATTCTTGTTATTCTGACATAATTGGTAGCTCCCATGATACACGGAATGTTGCAAAAGGTTGTGTTAACTCTGTTTAATAGTTCTAGGCGAGTAATTGTGGAAAATTATTTGTTCCCTTTTCATTCAGAATGTAACACGACCGCCTTGTTGACTGAACCATGTTGCTGTGATTTCATGCCCTACTGCATCACGAAACAAAATGTGAGTACTCTTAGGAATTTTAATGATGTTGGTGTGATCTTGCTGCGCTTGCGACATTATGAAAAACACATATTCTAGGTGACTGATCGCTTGAATTCACTATGAACATGACGGACAAAGAAAGCGGACAAAATAAACAACCCCTCATTCTACCCTTCACAATGGTTCTGGTAGTCAAAAGAACATCCCTTCACAGCTATTGTCTAAAATATATGGAACAGGTGTCACATGCATATTCACCTGGAACTACATGATTAAACATAATAGCTGTGAAGGGATGTTCTTGTGAAGGGTAGAATGAGAAGTTGTTTATTTTGTCCGCTTTCTTTGTCCGCCTTGTTCATAGTGATTAGTTGTAATCTTTTTTGAATGTCTTACTATTATTCATGTTTATGTTGCTGTGTGGATGATGAAATCTGTAGAATAACCACATAATTCCCCCCAACCCAGCCAGTTTGGAGCTTGTCTGGAGATAGAACCCTGGGTCTCATACAGAGTTATGTAAAAAATATATATATAGTAAAACAACAACAACAAACAAAAAACAAAAAAAGACATTATCTACTTTGAACCATGATTTTTCGTTCGCTTTCTTTCTAGTCAATGCAGTATGATTAAAGAAACAAAATATAATATTCGTTGTGCAGCTTATAAAAAAAGGCTCTTAATCTATATCATGAACGAATTATTGTTTGATACATAATCAAAAGTATATGTTTTTATTCTATTAACATGAATAAATAGTTCAAAATAACCATTTTAATATTTAAATGTATTTTAGTTTATGATTACTTCAAAATCATGTATGTCTTTTGTTTTTGTTTTCGTTTTTAATGTTTCTTTCTTTAAATTGCAAACAATGTTTCTCCCAACTCCTCCATAACAATTGGAGGCAATGATCATGGATTTCTTTTCTTTCTTTTTTTCGGTATACTTATCAAGCCAAATCAAGAGTTTTGGAACCATGTCAAAACGTTCATGTATACTATCCTATAAAAGCAAAGCATTATGACGAAAAAAAAAAGACGTCAAGATTGCATTTGCACTTGATAATCTGAAAGAAGAATTCAAATAAAGATGAAATAGGCATATTTAAAAAAAAAGAGTGAACATAAATTTTGTAGCATGCATGGTTTGATCCTCAAGGTTTCTAAATGCAAATATTTTGCTTTAGAAATCAGAAACGCATTGACTTGACTTGGGTTTGGTTGCAATGACCCACTTCAGTATATTCGCTGAATCTTTTATAAGAAAGCATGCTGGACTGAAAGGCATGTCTATTGATATATGCCTTGCTCACGCGATGCATAATTATGTAAAGACAGATGAGGTGTATAGAGCTGCATATCATTTTTTATGGAGCTGCAATTATGTAGTCAAGTATCTTGTGTGGGAAAAAAAATCATGCCACATTTATAACTGAAGTAGGACGATCAATTATTATGCTCACAATGACCTACTGATATGGATGAAGAGAGGGAGAGGGAGAGGGAGATTGGGAGATTGGGTGACAGGTGGAAAAGACAGAAAGTGAAGGTAAGAGAAAGAAATAGAAGGAAGAACTGAGAGATAGAAAGAGAGACTGGGAAGAAGAGGGGAGAGTGAGAGAGAAAAAATCGAAATGTGAAATGTGTGACAGAAAGATACTTATAATTTGTACTATTCATGATATTTATGATATTTTATTTGAATCATATTTTTAATATCATACTTTCAACCTGTTCGTGTAGCTGTGAGAAAAACATTTCATGCTAATTAAATTAAATGATTTTGATGCAAACCTTCCTACTACCCTTATCTTAATTTGTTCTGTATTCATACAATTAATCTTATCACAAAAGTTGGATTGTCAGTATTTAAGATTTTGCATGCATTATTGGTTTTGCCATGCAGGTCGAATAGCCGTTCCGCTTATCGACAGCAACATGTCTTTAAAAAAAGGCGCAAAATGTGCGTCACCATTTTAATATCCAATTCCACAGTTTTCATACGACAGCCGATATTACGCCATTTACTTGCCATGGTGGAAAAGCAACCTATGCTAAAGTTTGTATTGTATATTTCCTTGAAAAGCCAAGGCACACTTGTAATTCTTTAATAAAATACACCCGTCGCAAGTGTCGACACCCTTGTGAAATCCTTCATTCAATTCGTCCAACATTCTACAACGGACGCGGCATTTCCGTCTCGTCCCTGAAAGGTGACAAAGACGATCGTTACCATGCACTCAGTTACCATGAAATCATGAAACACATTTGAATCCATTGGAAATTATCCCTATCCCCCCCCCCTCTCTCTCTCTCTCATCTCTAAACAAAACACGCACAAGATTATTATGTTAATGATCGTTTCAGTGATAATAGTCGAATATTTACCTGCATCTCTCACACAACAAATGAAAATATTAATGATCTATTTTATTGCTGAATCGTTAATATTAACTGATAAACTACAAAAAATTGCGTAAAATTTTAACCAGCACGAAGGTAATCTTAAATGTTCAACCAACTTTGGACAATATTTTTACCCAATGCGGGAAGCATATTGTCCATTTAGGGTAAAATTAAGTAGTAATTACTTTAGAATGGGCAAAATTTCCGTCAAATTGGATTTTAAAACATACCTCCCAAAATGCCCAAAGTTGGTTGGACACATAATTACCCTCATGGCACATTTTTACCCAATATTTTTAGAGTGTACAAGACACACTTATCATCCGAATTGAAAAATTGTTCAAAAGTCTATTGATCACAAAATCATGAAAGTAACTTATCATAATAATGTTCAAATATCTTCATAAAATAAGCACAGGCATATCATACAGCACAAACGCACATGTCATATGCCCACATGGATCAAATATCCCATACAAAATAGATAAATTGCATGACCTTAAGTATATTCATTTGCACATCCATCTGTTAATTAATCAAATGTTCATTGAATGAATATTCACTATCCCCTCATCTTTTCACTCATGAATCTAGCCCTATCTGTTTTGTTGTCACTGTTCATTATGCCAGCGAGCTTTTGATCTTTCCATTGTACTTTTATGCAGTTATCAGTCTCCTCATATTCCTGTAATTACCCCACGGCCTCACTGTCTTTCTACAATACATTAATTAGCCCTATCAATCACACACTTTCGCTTTTTCATCCCCACGTCAATGGCATGCTGTATTCCTTATTAATTATATGGACAAAGAGGTCCACGACCAGCGAATATTATTAAATTTGCAAATCATTGACAATAGTCCATATCTCGCTATTGCACTCTGTTTTGAGTGATAAATTGTTGGGTATTTCTAGGATATATGACCATTTGCTGTCCCATACCTAACGACGCATTGTGGCATTCTAATCATAATTAACCAGTTGCCTATACCGGAAGGGGTTGGTCCCCGTTTTGAGTCTATGGAAGTTTTAGATTCCAGTAGTCAGAGGGTTAATTAACAAGTGTAAATTCAGATATAATAATAACTTGGATGTAATTGGTGACTTAAGGGATGAAATAGCCAGGAGTTGCCCTTGTATGGTTACATTTGAATTTCTACTCTGAACTCTCTGTGTAGAATTTTTATTCCAACGAACAAAAGTGGCAATACCTCAAATAACCACAAAACGTTTAACATAAAACATAACATAAACATAAACGTTTAAACATGAAAAAAAAAAGTATTTTACCTTCGAATACCTACATTACTTTAGACACAAATAGTAATGTCAACAGATAAAATTAATTGTGTATAGAGCATGGGTTCGAAAGCGTCCCCTTATGTTCGTTTTTAGTTCGTCAAAATTTCAAAAAAAAAGTTTGAAATTTGTTGCGAACGTTTCCCGCATCCCGCGAATGATTGTCGACGCTTCCACACATCCGCGCAAGTTTGGCGAACTTTCGGCGCATAAAATGCGAATGTTGGATTTTGCCATTTTTTCGACATTCGCATCCTTCAACAAACTATTTCGTGCCAGTGAAAACTAGCATTCTGTTCTCTTCCTTGCGTTTCGGTCAGAGTAAATGCAAGTATGTCAACGAGACTAAATTTTCCCCAAGCCTAGTTTTCACCGGACACGCTAACGTTTTGCGAATGATGCGAATATTGAAAAAAATGGCAAAGGCGTTCCCCCTGAACACTAAGAATAAGAATTGCATGCGATCTCCTATCCTCCAGTTGAGGGAGCAGTTGTCTTTGGTATGATGAACTCTATTGTTTAATGTTTACATAAAAAATCATGAAACTTTGATAAAGAAATACAAAATACTGTATGTTTCTGTATGTGGTTTGCCTCGTGAGTTACGCTCGATTCCTTCTGTCGAACTGTTGAAAAAGCGTATCCATTTTAATCGAAGTTACATGTAATTGGATAATATATTTTGTACCCTAATGTCTTGAATTGTCTTTCTTCTGTAAAGCGCTTTGATCAGTCTTAAATTGGATATTGTGCTATAAGAGAAAATAATAATAATTACTATTATTGTTATTATTATTATTCTACATTTAAAAAAAAAAACGACTTACAGGTCGAACCGACGCTTCGCATTCGCACTCAAGTCATAGATGATGTCAGTGGTTACCAGCAAACTAAGGCTGAAGTCTTCTTGCTCAAAAATAACAAATATGTAAGTTGACACCAGGCATAATTCAGATTCTACCAACATTAAATTTAAGTGGGAAAGTTTCCATTCATTCCTATGGACTCTCTCAAGCCAAGAGACTTATGAAGAGAGCATTCACAAAATCTGTTGTCTGCTTTCTTCACTGGCGTAGCCAGGATTATTCAACAGGGGTGGGGGTGGGGGCGAAAGTGAAAGATCGTCAAGGCAAAGGAGCACAGAGACCGACAGGGTCCAAGGGCCGAGGGATGTGATGGTTCTGGGGTTCTGGCCCTTTCCTTGGGTGAAAAAAAATATTTTTTGTGTTCCTGGAAATTAGTTATCTGATTATCCGAATTACCTGTGTTTTGCTAATTGATTTACCTTTTAGTGCATGAACGGGGGGGGGGGGGGGGGGGGGGGGGGGGCATGACCTCCACGTGTCCCTTGCCTTCGCCGGTGGCTGTCTTAAGATTACTTAAGCGAAGATAGTTTTGAGGAAGTCCACAGGAGTGCATAAAAGCTTGCCCACTAAGTGTTTGTAAAAGCTAAAACTATGGCCGCAATTTTCTGTTTCAAAGTTATGACTGAATTGATGGTAATCATGCGTTCTGGTTTAAACAAAATCGTATAAAAATGTCATTTTAATATTGAAACTAAGTGAAAACTACTCTTAATGTTGTAATGAGAAGTAGTCGTCATAATGGGTTTTGTGAAGTTGGAGGATATATCTTTCCTGCAGTGAAGAAATGATAGTCGTGAAACTTCTCTTTAACTGGACTGTTAACCACAAGATATGAATCTACATTTGCCACTCTCCACCATTGTCCATCCAGGGGCAAATGGGTGCTGCCGAAATGTGGACTGCCGAAAACCAGTGTGATTGCCTTTGCCATTGCCCTGCATGTATGCATGTGAACGGTGCGAAATGGTAGGAATTCGTGCTCCCTAAGGAGTGGAGATGGTGCACACTTGTGTGCGGGCTAGATATCCAGTGATCAGGGGTAATAATAGTAACATTGTAAAGCGCATTGAAGTATTCACGTAATGTGCTATATAAAATTTAATATATCATTATTATTATCTAATTTTTTGTTCTGTTTCTCGCCGGTCTTGTGTTGATCACGTTGAAGTGAGTGGGGTATATCTTTGATTATTTGACGGTTAACAGGTGCGTGTTTCGTCAGTGATCCTGGCTGTGGAGGACTGTGAGTCAGTTGGTGCCGTTCAAGCCATTCAGATCATTCAAGCTGATGAGGTATGTGATGAGAACGTCACCAGTAATTCATGGCCAACCTATGGTGACTGGGAGATGGATACCGATGGGAACACCATTTATCCAGAAGATCTTGGTAAGAAAGGCAGTCTTGATCTTCACTTTATTTAACATACAGTATGATCTTTATCTTAGAAAAGTTATTTCAGGTAGGTCTGCCCAAGCAGCTATTATTGATAATAACTCCTTAGTCTGCGACATATTATGCATGGTCCCATCTACCCAATAAAGATGACGGTCACGGGCTGGTCCGACGATTTGACCCCCCCCCCCCCACACACACACACAAAACTAACAACAAACAAACAAAACAAAAACAAAACAAAACAACAACAACAACATGAAGGGTGCATGAACTATTCCGAAAATTAAAAGAAACTGTAACATGCAAAAGAAAGTAATCACATTTTGAGGTGTATCTTACTCCGCTATCGCCAAATGAGCAAGGAAGAAAACAAATGACGATGATAATATTAATGGTATTAATAATACTAATAATGGTAATGATAATGATGATGATGATGATGATGATGATGATGATGATGATAAATATGAAAATATGTCAAATTTTAAACGGGCACTCTCATATTGGGCGTGTACTTAAATTAATGCCATTTTGCCATTTGGATAATGGACATGGACTGCTGGGGCCCATCCCAACACACGATAGTCATGATAGTAATAATTTTTATGAAACCTTACTATTATTGTTTTCATTAGCAATGAAAACAAAAATAGTAATGTTGTTTGTTCTGTATAGGACAGTAATCATTGACAGGCTATGCACAAAATAAATTTTGATTTGATTTGATTTGATTTGATTTATTTATTCATATATATATATACATTTAAACTCGATTCAACTAGGATCAAGTCTAGATTTTTTTAAGTTATCCCATGTGTCTTCTGAAATGCAGGCAAAATAATTTGTATCATTTCCCCCTTTTTGATTATGTAATCATCATTTTCATTGTTTATTGCAGTATATTCAATTGTTTCATTTGTGAAAATAGTTACAGCATCGCGATTGTTACTGTTGACACTATCGTGATTTCTTTAATCTTAAAAACCTTGACATATTATGTGATGGTATATTGATTTAAGTGGATTCTGCACGGAAGTGTCAGAAGATGAGTTTGGAATAGCAGTAAATATTCATTTCCCGAAGATTTGGCAACATCGGTTTGGAATGAAAGCATTTGAAAATGTTCCTTTTTCTTACCCAAAAACATATTTACATAATGGGCCTATAATGTTCCAAAAACGTTCTTCTTGATCAGTAGTAGATTAATATTTTTTCCTGTATCAGCATTGCATAATCTCCAGTGGAATGTAATATGATTATGAATATGATCAAATAATGCTGAAAAGACAGCAACAGGCAATATCGGTCTAAACCGGAGTAATAATCATCTTTGGGGGTTTTATGCTAGTAGGGAACTGCTTTATCATGCCAATTTGTGCAAATAAGATGAAATGAGGGTTGGTGGATATCTAGAGGGGTTATAAAAACATTTAAAATGGGAAGCTGCTTCTATCACGATAAGGCAATTCTCGTTTCCCTGTTCCATTCCAATTTCAAATCATCAATATTTCAGTCTGTAATTCACTTTGGAAAGTCATAAAATGCGCATTCAATCAATCCTGCTCTAATGATATTCACCGTCGGCAGATTTTTAAAAAGCAATAATTGTTTCCGCATGAAAGATAATAATGTATTATATTCGTAATAAAAATACATGTACATGCCATGCCTCATTTTGTGCATATTGATGGACTTCATATCCTTGTGATGCACCATGGTTACCTATCTTTTATTTTTAAAAAAGTATGTGACAAAATGGGCATAGATATAATGAAAAATAAAGAAAATGCGTTGAAAAATTTGCACCCCTGTAGAAACGAACAATAAAAAATCAAGAATTTAAGAGGATTGATACGCATTGAATTGTTTTTATGTAATCCATTTCTGTGTTTCTCTGTTTCGTATAGAATGCAAAAAAAAAAAAAAAAGACAGATTCTTTATTAATCAAGGGCCACCAGACTTTTCCTTTTAATGGGGGCAAAGCAATCTAGCTTAATATCATGAATATGATCCACGTTCTCAAGATCCCGTTTTGCCTAACGGGGGGGGGGGGGGGCTGTATACATTTGATTATCGGAAATCTGCCATCTATGGGGAAATTATCCCCTTGTCCTGATACATAATGATACATATTGGTCATGTTGGTATAAGCATAATGCGCAGATGATTGATGGAGCATGGAGCGACATAGCGATGTGTGTGGAGCAATTGTAAGAATATCAACGGAGCCAGCGAATCGAGTAGGCGAGCTTCTTCTCATTGACAATGTTATAATGGAAATCACAATGAACCAGATGAAAAAAAAATGGTAAAGACCTCCTTCCTGAGTTGGCAACTGCCCGAATGACGATTGCTAAAAAAATACTGGTAATTAGAAAATTCGGGAGGGGTGGGGTGCTACGTCATCAGCCCCTTCCCTTTGCCCTCTTACGAATACGATGGTGGACATGACCTCTTATTTCACAAAATCTTACAATGGTTTTGTAAATAGTTAGTTTTAATGATCTAGCTTGAAATGGAATTTTTAGATTTTGACAATCCACATGATCCATGTAACCAATTATGTTCATATCATGAGTTCCATTTCATTTTTCGTTCGTTTTTCTTCTAACTGGATACTGTACCCCTATAACGTGAAAAACCAATTATCTTACCCAACCTATGCTCATCACACCCGTGTTCAGCCTCATTTTCTATTCCCTATTCATCTCTTGGCAGCCACTGAGAACGCAAGTTGCCATGGGGACACGACATGGCGTTGCAATCATGGGCTTTGTGCCTACACGTCATCCGGCGAACCCATCGTCAGTTTTGATCCATCAGGTAATTCCACTAATTGCTCATTATCAATTATTGATGAATATCATACGATCATTAACAAAGGATCCCTTTACAATTCAGCAGCAGCAGCACTCGATCAGCTCCCAATCGTTTCAACGTAGAAAGAGAAGTGAATAAACACAATTATCTGAAGTGATAGATTGGTGATTATTATATTCACGTTACTCTCAATAATGATAATAATAACTGGATTTATATAGCGCCTTTTCAAGAGGATACAAGGCGCTATCAATTTAAGTCTAAGAGCAAATCAAGAATTATACAAGTATGTTTTCAAATGCTTTTTTTAAAGAGGTCAAGTGAAGTACTATTATGAAGAAATGCAGGGAGTTTGTTCCAAAGACGTGGGGCAAGAGATTGAAAGGATTTGAAACCAGCCTGTTTTCGGGATTTGGGAATAACATAGGAAGGAGCAGAGGTAGAACGAAGAGAATATGATGTTCTCTGTTACTGAAAGAGTGATGAGATGTATTGAGGAAGCGTGGTTGACAGTGATTTGTAAGTTGAACAAGTATACGGTATTGAATTCTCTCAGAAACGGGAAGCCAGTAATGTTTGAGACCGTTCCGGTTTTGACAAATTAGACGAGCACACTTATTCTGAAGACGTTGAAGTCTGCCCAGGTCCTGTTTACTGATGCCCCAAAGCAAGCATCCACCATATAGTCAAGCCTGGAGAGCACAAGTGCTCTAACACCGTTATGACAATTGTCTTTATCTAAGTACCCTCTGATGCGATTGAGGTTGTAGATTTTACAGTTGAAGGTACGACACAAGTATGTAACAATGTCAGACATTTTCATTTCCTTATCAAAAACAACACCCAGATCCTTGATTGTTGAAGACATGGGGATAAGTTTATCATCAATAGAAAATGAATGGTAATTGAACCGATTCAAGTCGGTATTGGTAATGGGGCAATGAAGAACTCAGTTATTGTATATCTTCTAAGCACTTCGAGAAACGGTAGTATGCGCATGCTGCATCTCCAGGCTTGGTAGGATATTATGGTAAACATCTGAATATCATCAGATACACGTGATATTGAACTGAATGCTGACTTATGATGTTACCAATACACCTAATGTAATATGTAAATAATTGTGGCCCAATTATTAATCCTTGCGGAATCCCGAAATCCAACTGTTTGTCACTGGAGAATGATCCTTTGACACAGACTCTACTAGACCTTTTGCTAATTAAGATACGATTTGAACCAGGAAAGGACATTATCGCGTAGACCGAAGTCATTGGCCAGCCTATGTGAGAGAATTGTGTGGTCCACCGTATCAAAGGCAGATGAGAGGTCAAGCTTTAATAAGAAAACAGCTTGCCTGTTGTCAATTTTGCAAAGTATATCATTCTGGAGACGAATGAGTGCAGTCTCAGTACTATGTGCTACACGATATGTGGACTGCATAGGATCGAGCAAATCATTACGGTTGACAAAGTCGGATACCTGTTTAAAAACAGCCTTTTCAATCAATTTGCCTAGAAATGGTATGTTAGAAACTGGTCTGTAACTATACTTAAGTCATCTTTGTCCAGAGAGGACTTCTTCAAGACTGGTGTAATGATAGATGATCTAAGTGTCTCTGGGAACACATCAGTAGACAGTGACAGATTCAGACGTCGTAACAGTACTGGAAGTAGAACTGACAAATGTCTCTTAACCAGTCATGTAGGCATTTCAGTAGAGAAGGACAAAGCTGATGGAAATTAATTACGCTAATGAACAAAGTGTGTCTTTGATTAACATGATTAACAAGTTTGAAAATAGAAGCCCATGCACAGTATACGGTATAGTGATTTTCATTTGATTTTTACTCTTTAATGAGTCATAAGACACGAAAACAACTCCCAAAATAAAAACAACACAAAATAAAATCAAAATAAGCAAAAACGAAAGCGAACAACACAACAACAAAACAACAAACGGAAAACGAAAACAAAAAGAAACGGGAACGGAAAACATGTATCAGCTTGCTGAGACATTTTGTGATTTCTCTCTCTATGATATTCATCCGCGAAGTTGTTTCAGTGGGTATTATGAAATTCGACTTAACCTTGCGGATACTGAAAATAAATTCAGAGAGAACATTTTCACCAAAATGAGGATGAAAACTAGAAACTACAGTTTAGAAATCGTAAATGGAAACTCCTCTCAAGGGAAGCATACAGCTTGTGAAATTTTTAACTTGTGGGTACTTCCTCTATTTCCATGAACTGGGATCGATATTTTTTTTTCAAAATCTGGAAACTTATCCTGTTCATCTGTTCATCTTCCCAACATGCGACAAGCTGAAAAGCATGAGCGCCTTCTTTGAAAAGGTTCTTTGATAGCTTATGTTATTTTGCAAAATAGATTGATTTAATTGGAACAACTTAAAGTAATATTTCAGATTCGGCCAACTGAAAGTTATCATAACCTTAAACCTTCAGAAATTGTCGATAACTTTCTTTTACATTAGATTTCGTACAAATATTCTCCCATCTACTTCACTGATTTTCTTGCTTTTTCGTCAGAGGAACTCGTTATTAAGGTTTAGCAGTTGAGTGTCCCCTTCGATTATCTTCGAGAGAACGGTCTTTTTAGATTGTTCATCATGTTCGTGATTGTATGTTGTTGCTGATTTTTTGAAAAATCGTTTACATTTTTAGATCATTATGACTGGTGTAGTTCCACAAACTGGACAGGATGCTTCATATCTTCTTCATCGAACCTTACCGAAAGCTACGGGGCTGAGTACGGCAAACTGAATGTCAGTGAACCAGCGCTAGAAGGAGGATGGGCACCAGATCTCTACGATACACAGCCTTTTATTCAGGTCCTTAAACGTGATGAAAATACTGAGTTCAGACAAAAATCTTCTCACACTTTTAATATGCCCTCTTCAAAAAAAATGGTCGCTGGTCAATTTTGATCTCACACACACGTGCCAGAAAATATACATGTTTTTTGCAGTCAGGGTCTTCCTTTGTACTAGTCCTTTGGCCATTATTTCTGCTGAAAAGGATATAATGTGATCAAAACGACCAGTAAAATGAGTTTACATTCATGGGCATGGTGTGCGGGCGTGAGAGCACATTTTGGGATATGACTGAGGACTCTGCCGAATGTTGAGCACAAAAGTCGTTTTGTTACTGCCGCAAACTATAATTTTACTGTTTAGAAAATTGTAGCTCGCTGCCTGAATGAGATGATGGGTGACAGAATAATGGAAATTTAAAAGTTCCTGTGCCATGTGGGGGGGGGGGGTGAGGGGTTGACGAAGGTCTCCTGGAAAATCATATTTAGGTTTATATTACATAATGTGTAAGACGGTTTGGAATAATTTCTGATTATTCATATTGTTTATGTTATTTCACGAACTACTACATCCGGTACACGTACAACATTTAGAGGGCTTGAGCCCATAGTGGGTTGATTTTTTCCATATCATTCAATGTAAAAAAATTGTACACTTTTGTCTCCTCTATTTGATTCCACAGATACAGTTCAGTGAACAGAGGACCGCCATTGGCGTTGTAACCCAAGGAATGGCTGCTAACTTCAACCGTAGAATTGATGCATTCCAGTTAGCTTACAGGAGTGGAGGAGAAGAATATTTCATCGTGATGGATGGAGAAAGAAAAGTAAATCTAATCACGAAGTTTTCTATCCTTTGTTATTTTTTGTAACAATGGGTATGATTGTTGTTGTTATTGTAATTTTTCCTATGGAAAGGGAATAATAAATAGAATGGTTTGATTATAATTGAGCCCATCCCGCTCTCACAGTCTGAAGACTGAATTGCAGTCAGGGACGGCGGCAGGGTATTTTGATAGGAGACTTTTTTCAGGGGGACCTTTTTTATAACATTGGCCCACTAGTGAGTTTATCAGGGTTTTAGATGAACAAATGTCGCTATCATATAGTTGCATGACCCTACCCTCTCTTCTCACATACTCTTCTTTATTTCTTTCTTCCTTAATTTCTTTTTTTCTTCTTCTACAATTTCTTCTTCTTCTCCCGCCACGCCCCCCCCCCCCCCCTCCCCAGTAGCGCTGCCGCTGATTGCAGTAGTTAATGTAAACTAATGTATATGATAAATCTGCAAAATTTGAGACCTTTGCATCGTTTGGATACATTAGTGTAAACCACTATTACCGACATCTCCTTGACTGCTTCATCACAATGATTACTGATTACAATATGAACTAATGCTAACTCTCTGAAGCAGTCAGTACTGCATACTGTTCAAGGTTTCCTCGTAAATTTGTGATGTTGTTACATGTTACTTTGTCTGTTCGTGGACAAAACATGGCTAATTGAATTGAATCCGCAATATTATTTGTTTTTTTTTCTTGTTTCCGTGATTAATAATTCCTTCCATCCTGTCGTTCGTGACAAGGTTTCTTTTTATCAAGGTCACTGAGATATATCTTTCCATTGTCAGATAACTGATTAATTGATTTCTAAATCAAAATTGTGAAAAAATACGTGTTCATATTTGTGGCGGTGCCGTGGAAGTGCTGTGGTGTAGTGGTTCAATTACTTGACTCTCAATCAAAGGTTTTCAGGGTTCGAATCCCAGCCCGGCATTAATGTCTTTTGGCAAAACATTAATCCACATTTGCCACTCTCCAACCAGGGTTAAATGGGTACCCGGTAGGATGCGAACGTTAATGTTGTCAGATTGTCATTTGTGCGATTGTAAAATGGCGCCTGGCCGGAAAACTCCCTAGGGAGTGGAGATGGAGATGTGTGGAACAGCGTTTTAATCCAATGACCGGGATAATAGTAATTACAATCATGTAAGGTGCTTAGAAACGTAGTATTAAGCGCTGTATAAATGTAACTATTATTATTACAATTATCATATTAATTGAATCAATGTGATGTTAGATATTCGATTCATGATATGATACATTTCAAAATATAGTACGAGATATTGCATAGAAGTGAGATATCATGTAGGAATGTAGTTAGCAAACACAAGTATCTGGGTTACTATGTCTAATTGATGTGAGGGCTATATTAGTTGTGTGACTGCGGCTACCCTGATACAAATTATTTCTTTTTAATGGGGATAAAACTTCTTCGAGATATCCAGGAATTTATGGAATTCCTATTAGTCAACTGTCGTATATAGTCTTTGGAATACATCTATTAAAATGAAATGAAAATAGTTTCAACAAGTTTTCATAAACGTTGTTAGCATCATCACAGAAGAACATCGTCCCATGTCTTGTACAGTGATAACATCGTCCCGTTGTATTGTACAATATAGAGTTCATTAGCTACATAAGTATATTGATTAATTCAGAATCATAGTCTTTTATTTGAAAAATTCTATTTCTAAATTTTATTACTTCTTTGTTTAATCCAGACCTTCAATTCCAGTGTACGCTACAATAGCAGGACCGTTTCCTTGTTTGAACCAGTCGTAACATCTGTTATAAAGCTTGTCGTAACAGAACCTAAGAGCTTGTACTTAATTGGTGGAAGATTCTCCGTCATTGAGGCTGCTTCATCCATCGAAAAGAACACTGCTCTTTGGAATGCGCTAAGTTCGGATTCGGTAAGCTTATCAAAAAAGGACATTGTTATTATTATTATCATTATCATTATTATTATTGTTGTTATTATTATTATTATTATTATTATTATTATTATTATTATTATTATTATTATTGTTATTATTATTGTTATTATTATTATTATCATCATCATTATTGTATTCAGCAAAGACAACCAAGAAAACAGAGTACACTCTAAGAAAAAACGTGCAATTTTGCACCTAAATGCTACAATAGCAACAGCTTTTGGGGTGCAATCTTGCACCTACTTGGCAGAGGTGCAAAGATGCACCCTGTTGTACTTGTTTGCACCCTTAAAGGTGCAGTAATGCACCTTAAAGGGTGCAGAAATGTTTGCATCAAAAAATGTGCAAATTTGCACTTTCCTCTCTGCACCCTTACCTTAAGGGTGATAAATGTAGCTTACTGCACCCTTAATGGTACATAATTCTTTGGGTGCAAAGTGTGTAGAATATAAAGGGAGGCAATGGATGCCAGGAAAGGAAAAAGATTAAGGAAATAAATCTAACCCCAAGGTCTTCTTTTCCAATCCATGTGACTTTACATAAATAGAATTACATAAAACAATGAAATACAACATATAACGAATAACTATTACAATTTGAAAGATTCAAAATCACTGATAATGATCAAAAAGGGTGAAAGAAGAGAGAAAAAAGGTAAGATAAGGCTTAGAACTGAGCACACGCACAGCACAGAAAATGGTTCTATGCATGTACTAAGAGATTTCAGAGAAACTGAAAAGTAAAGAGAATCTCTGATTTGAGTTTTTTCTCATCCGATATCAGTATTAATCAGGCAAGTTCCAATGAATTTACCAAAAAGGAAAAACTACCAAATCAAAAACTTTATACATATATCCACATGTGTGTAAGCAATATTGTTTTATATTTTTATGTATCCCCTCAGCCTGCATGGATCAACGCTGCTAGTGAGCTGCTTTCTTTGACGTCTGGAGAGGCAAATAACTGGACTCTATCTGCCGAGGTATCACAAGAAACAATCGCAACAACTATTTGATTTACTTTTTCATTTACATGAAATATCTCTTGAATAATGGGGAAAAAAATAAGAAAATGATTTAATCTCTTTTATTTTTTCCTTTCCTTTCGCATTTCCATGAGAATTGTTAAAGCTGCTGTTGTAGGCCTTTATGTTGATTTCTTACATGCATATATAACATGTATAATGATAAGTCATTATTTTTTATCATAATACCAAAATAAAATGTTGCCACTTCAGATATGATTTTTTAAAGAAAAGAAACAAAACGTACAGAAAGGAAAACATGAATTCCCGGGAAAAAAAAACACGCACAACAACAACGCAAACGTACCTGACGTACCTGCAGAGAGTATCCATTGCAGCGATAACATTGGCACCAAAGTGTATACATTGTTATAAAAAAAATATAAAACTTGCAGTTAAATCTCAATCTATTCATTGTAAGACAGTATGAAAAGCAGTAGGTGGATAGCTTGGTTTCTTTAAAATTGTAATATAAAAGTTCACTGAACTGGCAAAAAGGTTCAAAAGAAAAAGGTGTTTAATTATCATGACTTTTAAAACAAATTATTTTGGTATGTAACATTAGAACGGATACCAACCCCTTGACATCCCTGCGCTCATTGACGATCGTGTATTGGATCTTGCTGAAGGTTTAAATCAAGGCGAAAACTCCACCATTAGAGAAGATAATTTTGGTAAGTCAGAGGAATCATGCAAGAATAATAATTCGCCCAATACATACTGAGAAATGATGGTTCAACTCTGAGGCTCCCATGTCACTACATACAGCACATGTAGCAGCAAATTTACACTCTGGATGATGGATTAAGAGTAAAAAATTAAACCTCCGAAGGTACACTGAAAAATATTGGTTCAAAATGTGCCATGAGGTTAATTATGTGTCCGACCAACTTTGGGCATTTCTTTGGGCATTTCTTTTTATCCAATTTGATGCAAATTTTGCCCATTCTAAAGTAAGTACTGCTTATATTTACCCGAACAATATGCTTCCCGCATTGTGTAAAATATTGCCCAAAGTTGGTTGGACATATAACTACCCTCGTGCTGAATAAAATATTACTCAATATTTTTACAGTGTATACACGAGCAGGTTAGGGTCAAGAAATATGTAAAAAGTTTCATTTTGTTCCCTCAGGTGTACTGCGATTGTCCCGTTTCGAGTTTAGATTGTACCTTTGTTATTATTTAAGGGTGCTTGCCAGGGGTTAGCTGATTTAGAATAGATGATGCGTATTTGTAAAAATTATGAAACTTTCTCCGATTTTTTTTTTCCATTCAATTCTTTCCTTTGTCTTTTTTTTTTTTAGTCCTGACCATTCAACGATCTACAACAGACGATCTCTGCACAAGTGACTTTTCCGTATCTGTAGAGGGAAACCAATACTCCTTCCCTCGTCAGTTCTTTTGCCAACAACAAGAGCAGTCAAGCCCGGGTAAAAATATAAATCCTTTGTATTTGATATCATTCTATATTTTGACTTTAAGTTTCTTCCCTTCCCACCTCTCCCATGTTTTATAGATTTCTGAATGCGTTTAAAATGTTGATTACATATTGGTCATGCGATTGCATTACAGAAAAAAGAAATTCAAAAGTTGTTTTGAATGTTTGATTGCCTAGTAATCAGGATATATTTATCGTCAGGTTTATAATCGTCAAGGATGCAACAATAGGATTAAATCTTGATTGAAAGAATGAAAATAAAAAACTTGAAACAATACACAGAACTGTACAAGTGAGTGTCGTTACATAATGGTGCAAAATTGTACACTATTTCTTGTCATATCTGAAATTTAATAGAGCTCTTAAAGATTTTTCATGGGACACTGCAAATTTGATTTTTTTTTCTACAATGTCATGATAGTTAGAAGAATGAGAAAAAAAACACCACTTCTCTGTAAGATCAAGAACCCAACATTGTCATATATCAGTTTCTAATTTTTCAATTTTTCATCAGATGACAATAACCGCACTGTGACCATCGGAGTAACAACATTCACAACCCTTGGAGAAATCTACAACCAGGTCGAAACTGGCTCTTCCGAAGACGGCATCATTGACGTCGATGACAACGTCATCGCAAGCGATATCATATCCGTAGTCGTTTACACCGACTCTACCAAAGAATCATTGCCTTTCAGATTCACGCTAAACCATACCTTAGTAAGAAATTATCATCATGCTCTCTTCCTAATCAAAGGTCTAATGTATTGGAGGGAATGTATTTGGGCACCGGCGTAAATCCACTTTGTGGAGGGGGGGGGGGGGATGATCGACTTTTTTGCTGATTTTTTTTCTGTTGAACGAGACTTAAGTATAAAGACACACCCTCATCCACCCGCACAGACCCCCTTACACACATTTTTATTTTTATTTTGCGAGCGAGCGAAGCGAGCGAGCCAAAAATACCACTTTTCTGGTTATTAATCGCATTTTCAAACAGAAATTCTAAAATTATTATGATGGTCGTTTATGACAGATTATCAAAAATTTTACTAACTGATTAATTAAAATATTTCTTCCTTAAAAAGTGGGGGATATTTGTACACGCCATCCCCCTCTCGAAAAAGTGGGGGAGGGGATAAAGCCCCCCACCCCCCCCCACCCCGGATTTACGCCAATGTATTTGGGGGAGGGGTCTAAATACTAACTGGTAAATTTCCTCGTTTAGTCCCAGCTGATATTTTATAATGCCTTCCCTCTGTATGCAGAGGAAGGGAAAATACATTTTTAGTCATAGAGTCATAAAGTATAATTATGCGGTCATTGAACACACACGTAAAAAGAAATTCAATTTATAGAAGTCATATCGGGGGGGGGGGGGGTATTTCTGTTGGAGTTGAATCATACTTTGAAGAGGGATCCCATTACTTTCAGCGTGGATTTTCACTTCAAACGGAGTGATCCATAAAATGAAATCACCCAAAGTGGACTTCCTATCCTGTGTACATTGAGAGAGTATAAACAAGGTTCCAATCTTCTAAACATGCTAAATGCTTGTAGCAGTCAATAAATCATCCCTTGATATCGTGACACTGTCTTGCCAAGTCGGTTTCAAAATATAATTCATCACTTTGTTCCTAACTTGGGTTTTTTTAATATTTATGAATGGTATTATCATCATGCCTGGATGCACTGCACATATATGTATGTATGTTCAATTTCAGAGAAAGTGGGGCTCAACAAAAACTGTCATGAAATTGACTTGATTTTTTTTTAAATATCAGATACAGTACAATGTATAAAAATATAGCTCTTGTTCAAACAAATTAAACTAACTAAAGCTTATTTGAATAGTGATAGCAACATCACATATGGAGAGATCTTCAAACTTTTAGAAACATCATATTAGGTCATTTCCTCATGCAATAATCATCACGCTCGACTAAGAACATGAAATGATTTGGACTCTTTTCCTTCTTTGCAGGAGGGTATCGAGAACTTTAGATCACCAACGTGCAAGTTCTGGGATGTAAATTCAAAGTGAGTATATGGAAGAGAGAGAGAGAGAGAGAGAGAGAGACAGAGACAGAGACAGAGGACAGAGGCACAGAGAGAGAGAGAGAGAGAGAATTAATAAATTTTGTGATTTAGATCTTTAATTGTGATCTGTGTGAAGATGTCATGATGTAGTATTTCATTCACTTTATCATCAGTCAAGAAATTAACTGTTCAAATGCCAGACTGATAAGACAAAGCATTCGACACCCTCCACCACCTAGGTGCAAGTGAGTACCTAATAATCTAGGGCGCTACATATTACAGGCCGTTTGGCAATGACCGGAGTAATGACAATGGAGCCGCCTCTGTAGAGTCTCTGTAACTAGTAAGAAAGAGGTATCGACTGGGATTGAAATACTGTTGGACAAGTACGATGTAAACAGTAAACTCAACCTATCCAGGCCCTCCCAACACAAAAAGGTCGACCCTCATGGGGTCGTGGCTCGTGAGAAACTCCTTAAACTATCCATGGTCAGTCCTTCTCTGATTAGTAGGATTATTACATGAAGAACTATACAGAGGCAAGAAATTAAAATTAAAATTAAAATATGGATTTCTTTTGATTTTTTTTTTGTTCTCACAGGGAGTGGAGTTCTTATGGATGTTACAGGGTTAAGAGCGCACTTACAACTGGAACTTCATGCTATTGTAACCATACCACCAGCTTCTCTATCTTGATGAGTCTCTCCACGGATCCTCCGGTAAGCATCGTTACCATGGTAACAAACACCACCACCATCACCGTCATCATCATCCTCCAGAAGAAGAGGAAGAAGAAGAAGGCGAAAGAGAAGAAGAAGAAGAAGAAGAAGAAAAAGAAGAAGAAGAAGAAGAAGAAAGAGGAGGAGGAAGAGGAGGAGAGTTGAGTCAGAGGAAGACCAGAATTAGGATGAGGAAAGGAATGAGAAGAAAAAGGTGCAGTAAAAATCCACTATCACAAATATTTTTAAAATGAGAAGGGAACTGTAAGAAGTAAAATTCACATTCACAGGAAATTTGTGTCTCGTGCCCATTGACATATTTTAAACAGCTTACACTTTTTTATATGGTGTTACAGACAGAGGACCTAGTTGCTGACATCCTGACTTACGTTGGTTTGGGGCTGTCTGTGACGTCACTCGTTATCAGCCTTGTTATCTTCTACGTTCTCAGGTAAGCACTTCCACTGGTTTTCATGAAAGTCATGCAGTTATGCAAATAATGTCCGTTTCCAAGAAACCAACCAAACAAGATTATTAGTTTTATGCACGTGTTAATGTTTCATAACCATCATTGTCAGCACTATCATCATCATAACAATCATCATGATCATGATCATCATGGTCATCATTATCATCATTATCATCATCATCATCTTTGTCATCATCATCATGATCATCATCATCATCATCATCATCATCATCATCATCATCATCATCATCATCATCCTTGTCGCCATTCCCATCATCCTTAGTAAATGCCCTTGAATGAGTCTGTTTGTTTGTTTGCTTGTTTGTTTGTTTCCGTAGACGCTCCATGACAGCCGACCGTGTAATGGTCCACGTCAATCTGATGGTCGCCATTTTGCTTGCTGATATTACGTTCATATCTGGGATAGACCGAACATACAACCCGGTAACGTTCCTACTAAAAACTTTTTGAGAAGTTCTCATAATTGCAAAGCATAATATTTAAATGGGCAGGGACAACATGATTCATATAGAAATTTTAATATTAAGTTACCGCATGCCTCACAGCGTTGTGTGATGAATCTTTTATAAAGACAGTGAATCTCAGAGATAATTAACCATGTTGACCCACCAAAAATCTAAGAAACCTTACAAAGAATCTGAGAATCTTCTGACAAGGAATCTAAGATATATATACAATTGTCGAAGAAGCTTAGACACAACTTCTGTCAAAAATCTTTGGAGAGAACTTCTGTCAAATAATCTTAAAAACAACCTCTGACAATAATTAGCTTTCATTTGATTGGCAGACCATTTGCAAAGCTGTGGCGTTCCTGCTTCATTTCCTATATGAAGCTGTGATCTGTTGGATGCTGGTAGAGGGCGTACATCTCTACCGTCAGATCATTCGGGTGTTTGAGTCGGAAAGACCGCGAACATGGATCTACTATCTTGTCGGTTGGGGTACGTTAAACTTTGATAGGGTGTGGGGTTGACAACTCTGCTCGAAACTTCTTTGGGTGAAATGGGTGCTGTGTGGGGGGGGGGGGGTATGGAGGAGGGGATAGGGCCTACATCTAAGCGAGACTTCAGAAGAAGTCCTGAAACTAAGGTTTATCGTTAATTGAGCATGCTGAGAAAATGGAGGGGAAGCGGGTACAAAAAGTGAATTACCGTCAAAACAAGTTGTTTGTACAAAGGAAAGATAATATGCAAATTTGTAGACCCCTAGAGGCAAACACTGAGTAAAGTACTTATAATTCTGATTGTACTAGTATGGGACTGAATACCGGCGCAGATCCACCCTAGAACCACGCATCTGCTATACGGTACTGTCCCAACCAGGTCCCAACCATATTTGTAAGAGTATTCATGTAAAGACCGCTGTTCATGGTATGCGCTGTTCTTAGTATGACAATTTGATAATATATTATGCACTGGCGTAGCGTGAGTCCAGGAAGTAAGGGGGCACTCACAATATTAGGGGCATCTACTTTGCAATATGGATATCATGCGATTAAACATGAAAGATGGAAGGGATACTATTATCTTCACGTCGTCGAGTTTCTTCCCTTCTCTCCCACTGTTTTTCAGACTCACTATTTTACCTTTCCTTTTCTCTTTTCACCATGCGATGGGGGTGGGGGTGGGAGAGGAGGCACGTTCCTCCAATAACTCCTGTAGGTAGGTCAATTATTAAAAGATAATACAGTATGATCTTGCATCTTGATAAATGGAATTTCCTTTTTATTCCGTCTTTCAATTTGCGATATTCTGTAGGTGTACCTGCCATCATAGTGGCCATAGCTGGTGCAGTAAAACATAAGAGCTATGGCAACGAAAAGGGGTAGGTTAAAAAATTAAGATGCGATAACGTACTTCAAGTACTTTAAGAGTGTAACTTTATCATTAAGATACAAGTTCGTTGATATATCATGTATTTGTATTTTAAAATAATTTTTCCTTAAGCACTGAATCTTACAGAACACAAGAAAAGTGATATATATATTTTATGAGTCAGTTACAGGCTACACTTTTTTTTCTTCAAAATAAGATCGATAGGGAGGATAGCACAAAAAAGTGTTCTGAAAAGGGGACTTTATAACAGTTAATAAAGTTTTGAAACATATAAACTCATGTTTATACCTGGTACTTGAAAGCGATACGTAATTAGATGCATATTATGCCTTCTTTATTTGTGGAACAATTTATTTTGTGGAACATGGAAATTTGCAAGTAAGAACATTTCAGATTATGAATCATATTATATCTCTTCAATAAATTCGTACATTGGTTGTTATATTCCTGAAGAAACCCTATAAATTTTATTTCATGAATACGCGATTTATCCGCAGTTGCTGGCTATCTGTGACTGACGGGACAATCTGGGCTTTCATCGGACCAGCTATTCCCATTATGCTGGTGAGTAAATATTAATGAACTTGAACGCTATATACTCTCATAAATTGCTCCAGAAATAGTGATAAAGGAAAAATGATGTGAATGAACAGTAGTAATATTTCTGTAAAGCGCTTAGAGACATCAGAGAGATGTACGGTACTAGGCGCTGTAAAAATCCAGAATATTATAATATTATTAGTAAATGAAGAACGTTGAGAGATCAAAGCAAAAACCTTACCTAATTCTTCGCTTGGCCAGCAATCCATGGACATGTCGCCTTCTCCACTTATTTCTTTGGAACCAAAACGAATTTGAATATCAATCAAGGGAAATATAAATCATCAATAGTGAAAAGTGCAGTAGGCCTTCTAAAGATTATGCTACCATATTCATAATCAAGCTTCGCTTTTTTTTAAAAAAACCTCAGTTGATTTTGCATGTTTTTGCTCTTACATAGTTTGTACATTTTTTAAAATGAAATCCTTATTTTAGGGGGTAGCGCCCATCAAGCTCTAGCCTATTTTTGTCGTCATTAATGCATCGCCATATTGGTCTATTATTTTGTAAATGTGGTTTTAAAGAATGAAAGAAATTAATGTCATCTTAATCTTGAACTTAAAATTATAAGATCGAAAATCTTGATTGATTTTTGTGCAGACGAATCTACTGATTCTTCTTCTGGTAGTAAAGACAGTTATTTCAGCCTCAAAGAAACAGAAGGACGTTGGACAAATCAATTTGATCAAGTACGTTGCTTGCTTTGACTACAGTGCTTATGTAAATTGCATAAGGTTTTTTTAAATTTTTTATTTGCGTTGAAATGTGCCGGAATATGGATCCTTAGGGAAGGCATGGAAGGGGACGGTAATGAGGAATAATAGAAGACGGTTTACAAAAACCCACATAACTAAATTACGAAGAGCTGAACGAATCATTGGGGACAGATATGATGATATTAAACATGTTAAAGTGAAGAAGAAACAGAAGACAAAAAAAAAAAAAGAAAGAAAAGATATAGAAGAAGAAGACGAGGAAGAAGCAGATGAAGAAGGAGAAGCAGGAGGAGGAGGTGAAGAAGAAACAGAAGACAAAAATAAGAAAGAAAAGATATAGAAGAAGAAGACGACGAAGAAGAAGATGAAGGAGAAACAGGAGGAAGTAAAGAAGAAAAAGAAGGAAGAGGTGGGAAAGAAGGAAAGGGAGGAGGAGAAGAAGAAGTAGTAGTAGTAGAAGAAGAAGAAGAAGAAGAAGAAGAAGAAGAAGAAGAAGAAGAAGAAGAAGAAAAAGAAGAAAGGGAAGAAGAAGAAGAAGAAGAAGAAGAAGAAGAAGAAGAAGAAGAAGAAGAAGAAGAAGGAAAAGAAGAATAACAATGAAAGAGCAGTAAGGAGGAGAAACTAGATTACTGGTAGCTATAGAAAGGTTACAGGAATCGGACAAGAAGAAGTTTGAGGAAAAAGATCAGCGGATGAACATGATGAAAAGAACGTTGGTGGTGGCAATGATTACGATGACAGTTATGACGCAGTTGATAAAGAAGTTGAAAATGATGGGGAGACGATATAGCTGATAATGATGATTACGATGGTGGTGGTGTTGGTGGTGGCGGTGGTGGTGGCGGTGGTGGCGGTGGCGGCGGTGGCGGCGGTGGCGGCGGTGGTGGCGGTGGCGGTGGTGGTGATGGTAATGATGATGATGATGATGATGATGATGATGATGATAATGACGATTATTGATTGTGGGGGGGGGGGGGGGTGGTAGTGAGGAAGCTGATGCTGATAATGATGATGGATAAGGATCAGCTGTGAAGAGACGCTGGCATTGCCTGTATACTTTCTGGGTTTTTTTCAGAGCTGGAGTACGAAGTTCCATCCTACTCCTCCCACTGCTTGGTATTCCTTGGCTACTTGGTCCCTTCGTTCATTTCAGCTCTATCTTGGGATACATATTTGACTTTCTCAACACTCTCCAGGTAAGTAGTCATTTCAGCAGAAAGCCTCCCTGCATAATGTGGATGGTTGATGGTTTATTTTACCAGAGTGCTAGAAAAGCATATCAGTAAGCAAGCAGAGGACTGACGGCTTTAAGTCCTCTCCGACATGTCCGAGGGACTAGGTAATAGGTAATTTGGATTAACACCCCATCAAAGGGCACTAGCACATCGACTTGGTTTTGAACCCGGGACCTCCCAGCTAGGAGACCTTTGCTCTACCACTGAGCCATCGCCCTTCCACTTGTTATTTTTAATAGAAGTAGAAAGATCACTGGAAGTCTTGGGAAATGGAATTTGAAATAAAGAAGACAATTTAATCTATAGTTGAATGAGCGAAGGCCTTTGCCGGGATCTTTTTACAAAAGAAGGATAATATTACTTTTTCAGTAGAAAATATTAGACTGTGAATGATCCCTGGCATATACATAATTCACATTATAGCATCTATACATAACCCTTGCATGAAATAAATCTGTTCTTTCCTCAACATCTAGGATAATAGATTGAGAAATGCGCTTGCCAGATAAATCACATACTGCATGTCATGTCGTTGCAAATTTGTGTTGAATATTTTTCATGATTTCTTCATTCTCTAACCATCATAATCATTGATTCATGAAAATCATATTAATTTTTGTTCTCTTAATTTTTCTGCTTTCATCAAAATTAGTATTATGGTACACTTTCCATGATAATGTAATTCAACAATTAACTTGAATTTTCACAAAGGGTTCTTTCTCATTTTTTTTCCTCATTCTAGGGATTCTTCATTGCTTTATTCTACTGTTTTCTGAATTCGGAGGTAAGAATATTGTAGGAAGTAATGAGTTGACAACTTGTACATTATTCGTTATTTTAATATATTTTCTTAAAAATAAGGTTTATTTCAAATGCCCCGGGCCTGACAAATAGTAACTACAAGTTAGCTCTAAAATATGATATCCTTTAACTTTGAAAAGTAAGTTAAAAAGAAACTAGAATAAGGGAAATAATGTCAATGCATAGTAATTAATCTATGCCTGTGACAATAAATGCCCTGGACTACCTCATTTTGTTACTATTAATCTTCAACTTTATTTCGAAACGATTGTATTCACAATGATGTACACTTTGATTTGAAAAATGTGGAGAAAAGGATGTAGGCCCATCACAAAAAAAATCATACAGTAATAGGCATTAATTTTGTTGGAATGAATAGATCATTCATAAATTGGAAAAGAAAGACTGAAAAAAGATTAATACAGGCATTCATGATGTCCTTTGAACCGAAGTTTTGAAAAATTTTCCACTACTATAAGAGGATATCTAAGATTAGATTAGCAGGCTGTGTTGAAAGCAGCCCTTTCACTGAATAGGATTTTTAAGACAAGCAATATGATTATTCTGAGCACCTGAATAATGAACTCATTTTGATTGGCAGGTACGAGGAACCATCCAACAGACCATGCGCAAGTCTCGTGATAGCCAGAACGCTTCTGTTGCCAACTCGTCAACTGTAAGTCTTACCCCCCCCCCCCCCCCCGTCACACACACAAACAGAGCACACTCCACCAACACCCCATACTTCAAATGATACGCAAGCGCACCCGCGCTCACACAGTTTCACTTCACACAAGAACAGTGATCGTTTTAGAAATGTTTCATACTTTGTTCAAGAAACCTTTTTTTTTTTCAAACCATGTTTTTAATTTGAGCTAAAAATCTCAGTTAATCTTTAACATGTTTAAGGCATGTTCATATCTTCTGAGATCAGGCATTTGTTTGCCAGAAAAGATTATACAAGGTTAAGTGAATGATTTACACCTCAAAATATAGTTTTAAAACTTATAAACAATTTTTTTTCCTAATTTTCAAAGTAAAACGGAAAATACCACGATATGCATGGTCTTTTAACTTTGAAAAGTCCTTTTACGACTGCACAAATAAGTATCTTTAACGTAGAATTGTATGTTTTTATGTGTATGGTGTGTGTTTTGTATGAACCATTCAGACCGTACTATTTTTCAAAAAAGAAAGCAAAAAATGATGAGTTCAGACTTCAGAAATGCAATTTTCCAAGAAATGAACTCGTCATGAACAGTATGATATAAACATGATATGAAGGCTTTTAACACTCGAGATACAAAGTCAAGATTTATAGTGAAAAACATTTTGCTATCTGTTGAACTAGAAAAAGGCATGTGTAACATGTGTAATGCGACGGTTTTGAAACCAACTTTCAGTAATGAACAACAGGTAAATTGGGGGAAGGTTATAATTTCAAACAGAGAGCATTCGAATTCCATTCCCATATGATGGCTGAAAAATAAATCTGAAATATATCATATAGTCAAACATACAAATCAATAACTTACGCATATAATGATATGAACGAATCTATTAGTTCCATATCAAATAGATAAACATTATCATGGCTCTTTAACATTTTTATTTTTCAAACTTGGGCTCTTTGACTTTGTAAAGCTGTAATGGCTATGAATGCTCAAATCCACATTTGAATCGAAGGGTAATTTAGACAGTTAAAAAAAATGAATTACAAGAATACATAATGCATGAATTTTATTTTTCTTTTTAGAAAGGAACGGATGTGAAACTTCTTCAATTCATTTTACCCACATTTTTCAAAACACCAAAGTACCATGGTGTCGGAATAGTCTCAGATTCACACCTCTAAATCAGTAAAATCATTATTTCATTATATCATTCGGAGTATGTCCAGTTAGTATCATTTTAACTTTTACAATGTTTTGTAATCATGGTAATATGTATTCTGTAATAAAATTTTTTTTCATATTGGTTACTTCGGTTCCAGAGGTTTAGAGGGCATAGGCCTGGGTAAGGGGGGTCCACCCCCCCCCCCCCCCGGAATGTTGAAAGTTCAGATAATTTGGCAACCATCCCCTCGTATTCGGGCCCATACCATGTTTATCTAAAATGAGATGTCGGAATATTCCCATATCTTGGCAGCGAAGGAAGCCCGAATTTCCACATTCGGTCATCGAGATGCTGGAATAGTTTCATAAGCAGACTTGAAGGAGGCCGAATATGATTTTCTGTAATTTTCACTGCACAAAAGAGTAATTGTTGAAAGCAAAAAGGCGTCAGCCTCTCCTCCTCCCGGCTCCCCCCCCCCCCCCCCCTCTAAAATTCACATTATCTCAGTCTCTCTATTTATAATGAATCTTTCCTCCTCGTGATTCTCCTGTTTTCCAGGAGAAGAAAACCTCGATGGTTACGATTCGAAAGGTCCGCGTCAGCCCAGCCCCACCAGAATGCGATCCACCTGAGTACAAGAAGTAAATGTACTACACGGCATGTTGAGCTGAAATATCAAGGAAACCATTTTTTAAGCATCTTTACGATCTAGCACACCGTGTCTGGGAAGGTTGCAACAGCGAAAAACTGTCTTGATAGTGTACTCAGATCAAGATATGGGCATCAATTAAGGGAGGGGGGGGGGCAAGGGGACGCGTTCCACAATTTTTTAAGGGTTAGGGGGACAGTAATGTATGTCCCCCAAATTATGGAAGTCTTTTATTTCGTATAATAGCTAGTCAGCAAATCTTGGGGATAAAAGAAGACACCCGTCGGAAATTTTCTGATAATTACGTCTCCCGAAATTATAAAACGGACATACACTCCTGGATCAAGATACCCTGAAATAGACGGAAAACTTTGTCAGAGGTTTACAAGATGTCAGTGGTACTGATTGTATATATTTTGCAAAAATATCAATTTTAATTGATTCACTTGTATAAATGCATGAGTGTACTTTTCATTACTATTTTGATATTGAAATTTCTTTTCTCACTCATACTTGTTTTATTTGTTTCAGTTATCAATCATGAATACCTGTGATGAGAGTAGATATACAGGAGAGTGTGGGTAGGTCTGGGGGTCTGCCCCCCCCCCCCTCACCGACCATGTTGAATTTTGTATATTCAGGCTACCATAGTAATCGGGTAGCAAAGTGATCTCGTCATAACTTTGAATTACATTGGCACAATAATGAACTGTCGTTTTTTTCTCTCACTGGCAGAATTTAGGAACCAAAAAGTTTGTATCTGGCGTCTGCCAGTTCCGACCGTGAATCTGAATCAACACTTAAATTGAGAAGTAACAACATTTTCAGTCCTGTAGATCTACACATTTGATACTAGTATGCTAGAAGCAACCAGGCTATAGACATGATAGAGGCTGAATTCAACATGTTAAATGTCTTGATCTAACATGCTGAAAATTCTTTCACTCCACAATCCCATTAAATGTTAGCCATGCGATCTTAAAGTGTTACATTTAGTATTAGTATTTAGTATTTAGACGTAAACATCGTTTTCAAAGCTTTTCTTTCCCTTTCTCTTTTTTAAATATTGAACTACACATTACGAGTGCCTAAATCATGAGAAGGGATTCGATTGCTAACACCTTAAAAGATTAACCATCCTCAATGTTTTAATCTTTAATGTCTATCTCCTTAATTTCGTGTGTATTTCATGAGGTTCCGGAGAGGGGGGGGGGGCTACAAAGTTGTGATTTATGTTTATAAGAACGTGCAATAAGTAGAGTTCATAAATGACATCCTTGGGAAATATAACTATGTACCTGTCGCCTGGGCAAGTTCTCAAAACAATTCTTTTGTGTTCACACAGTGTTGAATGTCATTTACGAGATCGTGAAAGTTATACTTTATATCACAACCACCCGGTAACTCTTTTCTTGTATAGTTGTATTTATTAATCAGAAATCAACATTTTTAGAAATATCAGTCCAGATTAGTTGGTGTTGAGTGGTTATTCTTACAATAAATTGATACCAATAATGGTGCTTTCATTAACATTAAACGTCTGTTTAAATTACTTACAGTGTCTGTATTCAGCCCCCCCTTTTTTTTTTTAAAGAACTGTCTTAGAAGATAATGCTTATCATGCTTATGTTTGCATTATTAATTTTGGGCGTACAGATTCACATAACTATATGTATTTAATAATATTTGACTGATAGCGTATTCGAATCGTATACTTATCAAGAATATTACAATCTTTATATTCAAAATATTAAATCATCCAATTTTATGTCACCTATTAGTCTTATTGAAATACATGCAGATGTATTATTGATATGAATGAATGAATGTAAGATTACTTAGGTATTGATTGATTTTCTAATGTAGCGCCTTGAGTGGTACTTTACCAGAATGTGCGCTTTATAAATATTTATTATTATTATTATTATTATGTTTACAGACAAAACATTGAGAAAACAGCTATAATCTCATATAAAATAATAACATTTTCTCGCATTTCATATCATGAATGTGTTCGTCGATATTACTTTCTAAATCCCGCCATTCATTTTCTAATGTAAGGTTCCCACTTAGCCGAGTTATATTGGCGAGTTATGGCGAGTTTTTGCGAGTTGCCTTGAAGAGGTACTCGCAATAACTCGCGTAAAACTCTTCTTGTAACTCGGGATAACTCGCGACAACTCGGCACGGCTCGGCCTAGCTCTGCACTACTCTCCCTGAAGTCGCGAGCAGTTCCAACATTTTTGAACAGTTTGAAAATTTTAACTGACTCCTCGTAACTCGAGCTGAACTCGTTTAAACTCGCTTAAACTCGTAATATACTCGCATCACTCGTAACAAGCTCGCACGGGACTCTTTATAACTCGTAATAACTCGCCACCTTCAAGAATACGCGAGTGCTATTCCAGTTTCCAAGAGTCGAGTGCGAGCACGGCGATTGTGTTGCGAGTCATGCCGAGTTGCCCACGAGATTAGCGCGACTTTAGATCGAGTACGGAGAGTTTCCATCGATCTACGCGAGTTTCGCATGAGCATGAGCAGAGTGCAGGGCGAGCATGGCGAGAGCACCACAATTTGTCCGCTGGCCTATTGATAACACAGTAATTTTCCTTTTTCTAGAAATATTTTCAAAGATATTTTTCAGAAGAGCATATTTTAAATTTACGTATGTGCACATACAACCAACTAAAGGCTATAGCCTCGGCTCATGAGTGTCGATCGGAGAGGGGGGGGGGGCACTGGGATAGGAGGGGGCGGCCTGTATTATCGCCTCCCAGTCAATCACCGTTAAAAGTGACATGGTCCCCTCTTAATCAAAAAAAAAAAATAGGAGAAAAAGATTTTCTTTGAAGCTGTTATCATCACCTATTCTAATCGAATTGTGGTCCAGACAATACCGTGGAACAACAAGCTTCATGAAACAATAACAAAAGTTCAAGTTTACATCAGCATTGAAATCACTTTCATTTTTCTTTCATAATAATATTTGTTACAATTACAAAAGAACTTTCATCTCAGTACTTTCATAACTTAATTATCACTCGAAATATTAAATGAAAATATAAAGATTCACATAAAAATTGATTTGTATTCTTGACGCGATTTTAGAGGTCTGTACAAAATTTCTGAGACAGGTATCGCAGGACAACTTGGATCAAAATATGGACAGTCATAAACAAATATGAGAAAGAAAAAAAATGATTTCAATTCTTATGTATTCTTTTGCTTATAAATATCTTGTGTATGTTTTTGACTTTCAACTTTAACTTTTTTTATTATTTTTCTTAAAGTTTGCTGTTTCGGGGTATTATGTGGACCACTGTTCGGTTAGAATAGGTGGTAATAACAGCTTAAAAGTAAGGTTTCTGGTGATAAAGGAGAAAGGAAATGCAGTCTTTTGTAGATTTAATTTATTCATATGTTTTAGAATTATAAGCTATGTTTGAAATAATCTGAGGGATCCACATTACAAGCCCTTCTTTTCATTGGATCCCTCCTTGATTTCCACACGACGTTTTCTTCAAAAAAATGAAACCTAAACATATTTACGCTGTGTATATTCTTTATTTTACAATTCAAGTCATTAGATTTTTGTACAATGACTTATAATTATGTCTGATTTTTATTGTTTTTATTGGAAATGGGAATGAATTGAATTGAATTGAATTTATTTAAGCGCCCCCCCCCCCCCAAAAAAAAAAAAAAAAAAAAAAAGAAAAAAGAAAAACGAAATATGCATTTTCAGCTTCCTTGGTCGCATATCGAAAACTCGTAGAAAGCTCTCGACACTCGTAACTACATCTTGATAACTCGTTGATAGATCGGTACAAGTCGTATGCAGGTCATCACAACTCATACCAAACTCGTGTGTGACTCGTATTGCGCTCTGTTAACTCGTATCGCGCTCGGTTTACTCCTGCAGCTATCGAAGTAAACTCGATGTTGGGTCGTAAGATCACTTGTGCATACCTCATAAAATTAGTCAATTTCATGCGAGCTGACGTGAGTTTACGCGGGTTCAAGCTCACGCCAGCTCACCACAACTCGAGACTCCAACTCGGCTAAGTGGGAACCTTGCTTTAGAAGAGACACTGTTATCTGCAATAGTAGTAATTCGGTTTCTGTACGCAATTCAATAAATTTTTCTCTATTCAATATCGCTTTGTTTCGTTTGTATGCTTTTGTTGGGAGTTTTCTCCCATTTTCTCCTAGCATCATCAACATGACTTTATTACTTGTAAAAAATAAATAAGGTTCAAATCAATCCATTCTCTTGAAAATATTAAAAAAGACGCTAAACCAGTAATATTCATTTTCGCAAACAGCGCCAATAGAGCCAACAATGATAATCTTGATTGGTAAATTCTCTCATGACATGCTCTGACACACATATCTTATTGTGTACTTGCCCTATGACGTAACTTGATCCGTAATTCATTCAATTAAGACCCAACTTTTTTTTACATAATCGATGACTCTTTCTTAATAAGACAACCTCTAAAGGATTAATTTGAATATAACATGACGTTGAAAAAAAATAAACGTGGATTATAATATGCAATATCCCAGAAAGCTCGTAGAATTAAAGTCAAATGGTCATTGCGACACTATCATGACTATATACACTGATATCAGTATGAATGTAATACAAAGTGAATGTGGGAAGCGTTTTGATAGAGGCTTCTTTCCCCTCCCCTTCCGTATGTATACAAATCTAATTACTTCCGTTCACTATTTCAGGCAGGTAAGGGTGAAGAAACAAAATAATACATAATATACACAATTGAGGAAAAGTATGAAAAAAAAAAGGTTTAACGGAAAAGAATAATTTGTTTCCTGAAAAAACACGCCCCCCCCCCCCCCCCGCAGGCCAGCGGGATAAAAGGATGGAACAAATATTTGGAAAAAAAACTAACTTATTTTTTCTCTCATTTGTAACAACGAAAAACTTTTTTCATAGACTTTCATTTCATCCTACGCTTTTTTTTTCAAAATTTCGATTTTATATTTTCACCTTTATTTTCTTCGATCCCCTTTCACCCCCCCCCCCCCCACTTTTAATGGACAGCAACAGCTGAGATCCAATTCGTAAATTCAATAGTATCAGACATCAGCGTATTGTTTCCCTGTGGAGTACCAAATATACACAATGCCAAAATTGAATTTTAAAAAAAACCTCAATACCCGTACAATATTGATTTGCACTATGTCCATTGTTGTGGACAATCCAAAGGCATAGTAAATTGATTTTCTTTTAATAATGCTTCAGGAGACTGGCTAATTATGGCGAATAGGTTGACGACTTCTGGAATGATAATGATGATCGGGTGGAGGACGAATATAATGATAATAATGGTGATGATGACGGTGATGATTATCATTCGTATGATTACAATCAACATCGTCATCATTTTTCTTTTTGATTTTCATAACGATGATCGAAATCATGAGTTCAAAGAAAATCATGGAATTTAGCGTGCATTTGACTAATTCCCATAAAACCACTCTCAAATCCTCTGAGAGTGACTTTTAAGAGCAAAGTGTCCATGTGACAGCCAAAACAAATCAACCATTCATAAAGCTAAATTTTTGAACTTCTGACATACTGAGGAAAATAATTTCGCTCTCGAGCGATTCCGTAATGTTTACTTATCCAAAAAAAAAAAAAAAAAAAAAAAAAAAATCATAAGAATGCATTCAGACAGAAGTTTGGATATATTTTCTTAATATCCCGTAAAATCTGCACAGAATTGCCCAACGGGATGTTTATATTTTGAGGTGAAATCTGTAAAGATATCCATGTAGGTTTCCATTTTACAATGATATAAACAAACATACATATAATCCATTGTGTTAAAAGCACACTATTGGCCATGTATGGTGTCCAGACTGGTACCGTCATGATGGTCAGCGGTCCGATTCTTCGAAGTGACCGTACACAATGCCTGTCCATCAACTATCCAATGGGAACTACTAAAGCAGCATCCGAGTCATCAGGAGGTGCTCTATCGGACTCCGGAGCTAGATCGGCATCTGTAGCGTAAAAGCTCAGCTGTTTGATGGTCATCCTGCTCTTCAGGAAGGATATGTTCGACCCCGATGGTGCAAATATCCAGTAAATCCCCTGGCCCAACCCAGGAGACTCACCTGAATGTTGATAGACTCCGTTTAGGTTGGTGTATGCTGAGTCATCAACCCACCAACCCCCTCCTATCGTCGACATCAAACTGCCTGAGGATGAGTGATCATTGTCTCCGGTTGAAAATGGAAGACCAGTGAGGGTGGTAGAAGCATCACCTGAAAGGAATATATAAAAACTCAAGGCTGAAAAATTCTCATTTTATAATATAAAATGCACGAGTTACAAAATTACTGTTTTTAAAAAGTAGACTTTTAAAAGTCTGATAAATTGTTAAAGTTTTGCATTCGTGACAGTATTATGACCTCACTATATGTACTTGTAATCCATTTTCATAGTAGTGCATATTTGGACATGTGGACTGGGCTTGTCGTGATTCGTCATTACTGAGTAATTTGTAAGGAAAGGGGAGCTTTAAATATAACGCCTCTAATAACAATGAACCCCGTGAGGTCTTTGTTTGGAACAGCTGCAGAATATGTCGCCAGACACAAGTAAACCTAATCAGACATGTCAGACTCTGATTCTGTGATAAGGTTAGAATCCTGACCATAACCCTAGCCCCAATTCCGTCCCCATGCATCATGTCTCTGGTTTCATTAAATCACCTGCTGTTCCGGCATAGTCTCCAATAACTATTCGGTAATTGGTCTCTGCGTTACCCACTTCAAATTGTCGGAAGGTAGCGTAGTATGAATAGCCATCGAAATATTCGATTTCGATGAGGAGACCACATTTGACGGTCGACGTCATCTGGTGGACGTATTCGAGACCAATCCAAGACTCTGTCGCATTGGAGAATCCGTCGACGTATTCTTGCCAAGAACGTGAGAAGTCCAGATCCCCAGTACTTCGAGATTGCATCACCTTTATTAGGGAATAAATACAGAAGCTTAATGTATGTCTCGAGCATGGTACCAAGAGAAGGATTTTTTGTTTTGTTTTGTTTTTGTTTACATCAAGTTTTACAACGGCCAAATGGCATTAAAAATTATGTGTCCATTTTTCACGTAGGCCCAACCTATTATTATCAACAGGTCCAAGTACTTATATCGGGCTTCTAATAGTTATCAGCATTGGCGTAAATCCCGGGGGGGGGGTGGGGGGATATATCCCCCCCCCCACACTTTTTCGAGAGGGTGGATGGCGTGTAGAAATATCCCCCCACACACTTTTTTAAGGAAGAAATTATATTTCAATTAATCAGTTAGTAAATTTTTTGATAATCTGTCATAAACGGCCATCAGATTTACAAATTTCTATTTGAAAATGCGATTAAAAACCAGAAAAGTGGTTATTTTTGGCTCGCTCGCTCACAAAATTAAAATTAAAATGTGTGTAAGTGGGTCCAGTGCGGGGGGGGGGGGTGAGGGTGTATATTTTTACTGAAGTGTGAGTTCGACAGGAAAAAAAATCGGTAAAAGTCGATCACCCCCCCCCCTCCTCAAAGTGGATTTACGCCGGTGGTTATCAGCTCCAAGTTGGTTCTGATCCTATGACAAAGTCCCCTGTTGCCCTTGACAACATCGTTTCCAGAAAATGTTGGAGCATCTTCCCCCTTATTTTCTTGTTACAGATTTTTTCGTAAAATTTATCCTCAAAGAAAGTTCCTCATCCAGTACATGACTTGATCAGCATGGTCAGTCTCATGCATAGGATATGCTAGTCAGAAAGATGTTTAGCCAAAATGGGCCCCATTTGTTTTAATCTAAACATGCATACCACAGTTGCTGGATATTGTATTGCTGTTGTTATTGACTGTTTCGTTGGAGCCACTGTTGTAGGTTGTGAAGTTGTAGGTTCCGCAGTGGTAGTAGCAGTGGTTGTAGAAACGACCGTGGTAAGCTGTGTTGTCATAGGTTGTGTTGTTTTAGCAACGCTTTTTGTTGCAGCTGTTGTAGGTTGCGTAGTTGCTGAAGCGGTTGTAATAGCATCCGTTGAAGGGGCCTGAAATAATTGATTATAATTCATACTTAAATTAAGGGAACCTTTCCATAAGACTATGACGAGATTTGAGAGCAAACAACGAAAGAAAGAAAGAAAGAAAGAAAGAAAGAAAGAAAGAAAGAAAGAAAGAAAGAAAGAAATGGGCAGTATGAATGTAAATTTTCCTTATGTGGCGTAGTATGAATAGCCATGGAAATATTCGATTTCGATGAGGAGACCACATTTGACGGTCGACGTCATCTGGTGGACGTATTCGAGACCAATCCAAGACTCTGTCGCATTGGAGAATCCGTCGACGTATTCTTGCCAAGAACGTGAGAAGTTCAGATCTCCAGTACTTCGAGATTGCATCCCCTCTATTTTGGAAGAAATACAGAGGCTTAGCGCACGTCTTGAGCATGGTACAAAGAGAAGGATTTTTTTTTTTTTTTTTTTTGGTCGTTTTTTTGGTGATTTTGTTTTTTTTTTTTTTTTTTTTTTTTGTTTTTTTTTTTGTTTTTGTTTTGGTCTACATCAAGTTTTACAACAGCCAAGTGGCATTACAAATTTTGTATCTATTATACTTTTCAAAGATGCTTGAGCCAAAAATGGGCCCATTTGTTCTAATCTAAGCATGCATACCACAGTTGCCGGATATTCTGTTTCTGTTGTTATTGACCGTGTCGTTGGGGCCATTGTTGTAGGCTGTATAGTTGTAGGTTCCGCAGTTGTAGGTTCAGCAGTTGTAGCGGAAGTAGTTGTAGGAACGACCGTGGTAAGTTGCGTTGTCATAGGTTGTGTTGTTTTAGCAACGCTTGTTGTTGCAGCTGTTGTAGGTTGCGTAGTTGCTGAAGCAGTTGTAATAGCATCCGTTAAAGAAGACTGAAATAATTGAATATATTTCAAACTTAAGTAAGGAAACCTTTCCACCAGACTATGACGATATTTGAAAGTAAACTACGAAAGAACATGATAGAAAATATAGGACAGTATGAATGCAAATTTTCCGTACCACATACTTACTGGCATGACTAGGGTCCAGAACGCTCTTTTAAAATAGTGGTGTACTGAAAACATCCCAGTGACCCAGTCATAAAGTCATTCTGAATATCCAACATACCAATACCAACAAAAATGGCACTGAAATTCCAACTGACTTAAACCCTAATGGACAAAAGCTGCTAAAGACTTGATTCCCCGCAATTTCGATTCTTCCATGGGGGTCCGTGGCAATTCGGAACCCCATTCCGAGAAACTTTATATTTTCTAATTTGGCATAATTACCTCATCAAATCTAATCATAATGCAACTTCCATCAGTCTTAGTGATGGTAAGGAGTTGGCTGCATGTCTGCAAACAAGTAAAAGACCCATTCGCAATAAAAACAAGAGGCTTAAATGAAAAAGGAGGAAGGCATAACACTAACTTGTCTTACTTGTAGCTTTTCGTCCAACTCACAAACGCATGAAACGTAATTGCCGTTCTCCCTAGGGACAAGGTCCTCAGAAAACCGATCAGCCGCAACGGAGTTTATCTCACATCTTTTCTCTAGTTTGTAGTAGTTCAGGGAAAGACAATCACGATTCTTACTGCATATCATCGCACATTTTAATAAAGAGATATTTAGTTTCTCAGTCACCACGTGGCCCTTAAGGATCATGTTAGGTTCTCTTATAGCAAAATTGTACGATCTTTTTATCCCTCCTTCGCTCAGCCCAAGCACGTGCAGAACAAAGCAAAAGCGAATCAAACAATTTCCAATCATCTTGTATTCATATGTATTTTGTTTTTCCTTTCACTCTGACAATCCACATAGGTCCTTAGAATTAAACATTGATTACGAAGAATATTAACCGTCTCAAAATTTTGTTCCAATATAGGACGGCAGATCGTTTAAAGTGACCACATTACGATGGAAGTCGTCAACAGTTATAAACCTCGATATTGTTATAAGAAATGTTCCCGTTATCTGATATCAAATCCTCAAACCCAAGAGATTATTTTGAAAGAAATATCCCAGGGAACATGGGGAAAGGACAAATACCTATGGCAAAATCACGATTTAAGAATACGAATAATACAACGATAATTATTCCCGACATGTTCCTCGAGATATCAGTGAGACTTCGTGAACGCGTAAGCCTGGAGTAAATCATTCATTTCCATGAAAACGCTCTGTTTATGGTGAAATGACTCCGTGCAATTGAAGATACATGGATATTCCAAATATCAAGAAGAGTTTCATTTTTTAAATATATGAATGTTAGTTTCTATTCATGATAGACATGCGGACAAAGCTAAACCATTTCTCTACACCCCGACGACTAACGGGAACACAGTCTAGTGAGTCTACTAATCAAAAAAATCATTCAATCACAAGTACACTACCTCAACAAATGAACTATATTAGTCTATTACTATATTATCGCACTTATCGTCTTTCGCTATGTGAACAGATCAATATATGACTCGCATAAACTGCAGCTTGAAGGTGTTTAGTGCATAATACACAATTAACAAATGAAACGACTTAGCTATTTAATAGTGAATCTTCCACAGCAATCTATCGATTATTTCCATAATTATATTCAAAACTTCGCCCAAGGGCTGTCCAGCTTCGGATATCTTGGACTCTAAGATATCGATTACGTTTCTGTCCCACATTATAAGTGAATAGTTAACCTTTGTTTTAATTTTTATTACTTTTTTAATTGAACGGTGTGATGCAATCATGCGAAGTCGGTGGAAAGGTCATCGACTCGCCTGTCAATCGATCAAAGAAGATCGTTAAGACAACCTTATGCCGCCATAGGCTGGCCAACAATTTCGATCTTTAACTATGATCTTTACCTTAGCCTAATTTCATAAAGGCATCATTATTTTCTGTAACCAAATATCCAGACAGCAGTTATATGACCCCGATATTACGTAAAAGAGGAAAGTGTAAAAAAGTCATCCTAGTATCCATTGTTTCCCGTTTTTGCCTGTAAAATTTTAACAAAATTAATGGACAAGTATTAATGACAAAAACAACAACAATGGTAATATACAGTAATAATCATTGGATGTGTGGATCGACGCCTTTTTTTTTTTTTTTCTATACACTGCTATAGATGGATTATGCTTGTATAGAAATGGTAAATAGCGGTCTTTGTGGCCAAGTGATAAACTTGTCATTTTTCATTTTATCCCCGGTAGCTACATGTACATCGCAGAGATGTATACTGTACATCTCTGTAATTATGTACATACATCCCCCCCCCCCACACACACACAAACACACATCCCTACCCCATATTATAATAAGAAATAGCAGAAGGGGTGGATTGGGATGGGTAGCAAAGGAGGGCGTAGAAGCGACTGTTATGTAAATATGAGTGATGCCATGTGGGTTTTCCTCTCTCTCTCTCTCTCTCTCTCTCTCTCTCTCTCTCTCTCTCCTCTCTCTCTCTTTCTCTCTCTCTTTCAAAAATTTGTATTTCGTGAATTGTACATTATACTGTAATCATATTTATTTGTTTGGCATACTATAGCATGTATAGTAGGGGGAAAATGCCATATTTTGAAGGATCGATAGCTATCAATGGGGGAGGCTCGTGTTTGGCCTTATGTATGTAGTTTTTATGAGGGATTTCATTCCATTTTCTTTCTTCTTCGCTCATTGATTTTTAAATATATAATAATTCATCAAATCATGTTATGAAAACTGGGGAGGGGGCGCTCGTGTTTGGGTTTGGGCTTATGCATGTTGTTTTATAAGGGACTTCATTCCATTATCTTTCTTCTGCATGCATTGATTTTTAATCCGTTTCGAGTGAGGGATGATCGAAATCGTTTGCCGAAATTTCGTAGGCGAACTCACACACGATTAAACACACAACACACACACACCCTCACCAGCCTGCACACACCCCTACACATACTGTGTTTTTATTTTGAAGGAAAGGGAGAGAGAGAAGAAAAAAGAAGGAGAAGAAGAAAAACAGAAGAAGAAGAAGAAAAACAGACCAAGAAAAAAAGAAAAAGAAAAAGAAGAAGCAGAAGAGTACATGTGACAATGTACAGTCTATTAGTAGAGGTGATGTGGCTCAGTGGATAATTCTCCGGACTTTGAACCACAAGGTCTGGGGTTCGAATCCCTGCAGCGGCACTAATGTCCTTTGGCGAGATATGAGTCTACGTCACGTCTTTCGGATGGTGACGTTAAAGGTCCGTCCCAGACGTAAATAATCATATTTGATTGATTGATTGATAATTATTGATGCACGATCTGTAAAAAACCCAATTCAACAACAACATTATGCGACCGGTAAGCCTATGTATGCCACATTACTAGTAACCGGGACTAGTGAACTTGCATATGGTACGGGATATGGTATTGGTAGCTACATGTAAAGGCAAGAATGCAGCATTTTCTCCTCAGAATTAATTCCATGAAAAAAGAAAAGAAAGATTCTCTTAATATCTTGACCGATAAATAAAAAAGTGGATCCTTTCAATACAAAATGTTTTCAAACTAAAAACTAAAAAATATTAAAGGTGACATTCAAAGAAAATCACAGAATAGGGTTAATTATATATGAATGGAAACGGGGAAGTATGTAGAAGACAGTGGTGTTCATTATTGCTCCTGTAAATTCCAAGAAATTATCTAAAAACGCATTTTCCAAAAACGCCCCTCTGATTCTCAGAACCCGGAAGTGGCTGTGAGCGAAACGGGTCCCCAATGATGACGTAGGCCTATGGGCTATCTGCGGCGAGCTAGGCGCTTGCACGTAATGAAACATTGTGCATTGAGATGATCGCATGCAATTTTGATGGATTTTAGCTGTTATAAGAGAGCAGGAAAAACTGCAGTGGCTTATTATTTAAATTACCTCATTGATGACTCGATTTTCTTTTCTTTTTTTTGGTCAAAGCAGAATATAAAGTAGGAAATTGACATGAAAATGACAAAGAAAACCAAGCCAGGCCGGGGTGCAAATGTCAAACTACGTCCCAAAACGACGTTGCATCAAATTCTCAGAGACAGAACTGATTAAGAGACCCGCTCGTCAAATCATGATTGTATGTAAAAGTTACCTAGATAATATTGTTGTCTAAGGAAAATTGATGCTTCTTGTAGAAACGATCTTGATCTACAACATTCCTCTTCACTAAAATCTCGTATTTATTATGATAGGAATGGCTAGCTAGCGTACAGAGACTGGACGTCACCACTGATCTCAGATAGTGTAGAGCTGGGGTGTAGAGATGAACATCATACATGTATTGCATTATAGCATAGCTTCAAGTCTTTATCAAGGGATTTTTTCCCTGTAATACTCTGATTAAACCTGATTTCGATAACGAATTTCATTCGAAAATTTTTTTTTCAAGGAATCTATTTTTTTTATTGCAGGTTCTGATGATTTTCAAGCAAATAAACAGTGAAAATAACCCAGATACGAAATTATAACTGATCAAAGACTATCACCAAAGGCCTAATTGAATTACAAGCCAAATTACTCTCACCGCCTCAGATCACCTACTTTACCTCACCTACCTACTACATACAATTGACTACTGAAATGCCGAGTATGGAAAGTTAACTTGAGCTTATAAGCACATGTAAATATAAGTTGCTACTTAATAGAAAAGAAAAAAAAAACAAATTAGCAGTAAGGTGATTACCATTTCTATATTTTCTTTACATTATTTCAAACTATTCGCCAAGAAAACAATTTTAAATTCAAGAAAAAAAGTATTCAGTCTATCCCTCCGTCTTTCGTGAATTATAACACCCCTAAAATTAAAATGGTATGCCCCACAACGGTTACATAGCATGTACAAGGGAGACTGTTCTATTATATTATGGGATTTTTCCCCTTTCTAATTGCAAAAAAAAATCATTAAATTGTAGAATTTCTCCGACATTATGATATGAATAATGTTAAATAGAATGGTTGAAAAATACTTTGAAAACATTCACAGAACAATGAATTCATACAAACAATGCAGAAACGTCGTTTTAATCACTCCCTCGGACACGACACATCACATTCACCACATTCACAACACACCACATCACTGGCTATTGCCCATACGATGACGTCACGGATCTCGCATCGAGTTGGGCAACGTATGCACAGGCAACATTGGGGGTCCGTTTTATCGATTTGTGACAGGCAATATTTGTTTCCCACTTACTTTTCAAAAGTTTCAATCGGTTTCATAGTGATTTGTGCACCATAAACTTTATTTTGATATGAAATTCGAGCATATTCAAAACCTATGAATAGCAGCTTTAAAAATTAAAAAAAAAAAAAATTCTCACAGATACCATACCCAGCGCATATTCAGCCAACGTACGTACACGTACGTACGTACATATGCCACATACACATGAGGATAAATGCCTTTGACTTTAAAAATGTCGAAGCAAAAGCAACCTGAGGTGAATTTAGCAAACCTTTACCACGAATTAAACAAGTTTGCTCAAAATGCTGATTACAGTAACCCAAGAGCACTGAACGTTGCCAACAAGAGTGAGTATTCAATGATTTCTAGGCCGCCGGCTGGTAATGTATGCAAGAATGCCGCGCCGCAGTTGACTGCTGCTCCTACCTAACCTGTCAGTGTCATGCCTGTACTGTATAGCTCCAGAACCAAGGTGCAGGCTCGCTGCACAGGCACACAGCTGTGTGGTGGACCTACTACTCATCGACCACCTTTAATTGATTACATCGTATCTCAGAAAATATTCGTTAGTTTTACCTTAATTTTGATTCCACTGTACAGAAAATGCAGCAGATTAACATCTCATGTTCAGATTGTTGACTTGTATGATATGCACGGAAATCTCGGCAACAAACGCATGTGATGTTTTTCACTGTACGCCTGTGTGACTGTGAGCTCATTATTTAAACCGACCACCAGTCCTCTAGATCTATATTGATTAAGCACGTACACTGACGTATTTATCATTTGCATTATCATCATCATCATCATCATGATGCTGGTATTAAGGTTTCTTTTAAAATGAATTCTGTTATTTCATCCTCATTTCTCTTGGACTTGGGTTATTAATAGCCGATTGCGCCTAATAAGTTCCATGCGTACTTTTTGATTATACGCAAAGAAAGCCATTGCGCAAAGGTGGTCAGTCTAAAAAAAGGTGGTCAATGAGTAATAGAGCTACCATAATAGCCTTAACTTAAAGACATCGGTTAACCACATTGTTATGATTTTTAAAAATCTCATTTTGTTACTTGAAAATTGGATAGATCTAAACATAAGGGTTATAACATTTTAGTGTAAAAATACCAGTCTGAAAGTTTCAAAGTATATTGTCCACGGGAAGTATACTTAAATATTAACAATAACCGTTAGAAATGTGAACCAATGTTTGAAAAATATATGAGGGTCGGTTGCACAGACCAGACATAAGGAGTGCGCATGGCTCACCGAACCGTACTGTGTATTGGCGTAGCACACGGCAGGAGGCAGATAACCGTATTTTTCAATTCAAGCAAAACGGTCCTCTTATTGTCTCTTGAGACGAAACATAAGTCATAATGAAATCGCGGTTTGCATCTAACTTACAGGTTTTCATTCCAAATTATGGTTGGCTTCAGAGTTTTTGAGTACAAATACAAGTACTTATAGAGTCTACACATGTTTCATCTTAGTTTGAGAAGTTTTTTAATCAGCTGCTCACAAAGTCAGCCATTGCCTTTAACGTTAGACATTGCCCGCAGGAAGGCTGTAATAATTGTTTAAAATGATATGGCTACTTTTCAATTTATGTTTGTCAGCACATAGTGATAACTACACTTGGCATTATCGTGAAATAAGTCACCAGTGCATTCACTGCCGTCTATTTCCTCAGTGCTGATGACGGCTTTCCACTCTCATAGACAATAGACTAATGCCATATACTTTGTACACAGCGCGAGTGCAAATGCCGGAAGAGAGGTGACAGATTTCCAGGTACAAGATACAAGATATGAGATATTTTATTTCATCTTCGCAACATAATTACAGAGAAATTTGGTTTCTAGGGTTTTATGCAACTTTCGCACAACAACATAAAGATAAAGATAAAACGCCTAACTTACTCTTGATTCCCATGTATGCAAGCCTTCATGATTAGGCCCAACACTTTGAAAAACACAGAATGTAACTACATATTTTAAAATGGGGTAGAGAAAACAATTTCAATCAAGGATATCTTGTCATGACCATGTCCATGATGACCAGATATGACTAACTTACTGCTTATAGACAGTTAGTTACGTTAGAAGTCTGACAGTTAGGCCTACTAAGTAGTATGAGATGACAGCCATCATCATGTCTAGCTTTACTAGCTAATTCAAAATCGTGAGTTATTTGTGACATTTCACAATTAGCTTTACCTCTAGTCTTGTCCATATTCTATGGAGTCAAAACTGCCCCCAAATCACACTTACTAAATCAATGCTTCCAAGTTTAACATGGCCATTCTAGGTCTAAATCATTCATCAAAACTCCAGTCGAAGAAATGGAAGTTCAAAAACTGATGTATGATGTTTAATTAATAAGAGACCCTAAGGCGTCTTATCTGTATAATGCAACATGGAAAATTATTGAAAATCAGATTTTTCAAGCAATGATTGATAATTTTACGGGTAACATGTAGACCTTGTAAATTGATATACAATCTTCTTGTGGCATGATCTTTGCTAAAATTCTATTCCAATATGTGAAAATAGACATTTTAATTTTTGCATTTTGTATTTTGCGTTCCGGATGCGTTCTTTCGCACAACGACATACATGTAAAGATAAAACACCTAACTTGCTCTTCATTCCCATGCTTGATGAATTTCCATTTGAATAGAATTAAGCTAGGCCACAGGCGAAAGAGTGGTGCAGCAGCTAGCATAGAGTGCACCATTGAATCAGCATCCTGCACCATGTTGCAACGCTGCACCACTCTTTCCTCTGACCCTAGGAAGACAATTTTGTTAGAGCTGTCAAGCTAAATCTGCTATCAAGTTAGCAAACATTAGGATGGGAAGTAAGAGAAGGCAGAGTGGCAATAACTTTTTTACACAATGAAAGCACGCGGAGGCCAGAAGCCTTTGCTCATTCAGTGCCAATCTGTTTTTGCTGTAAATTTATCTCTATTTTTTTGTTTCAGTTTTGAAAGCTAACCGTGGGGATGAGACTGCTTTCCAGTGCAAGATTGTTTGCTTGATTCATCAGTCTCAGTTCCAGATTGCTCTCAAAGAAATTGTCAACAACCCGAATCTCGCCAGGTAAGATCTTGTCGGGGGCTTATTTTCATTATGACGTGCATCATTATCATGGTTGGCATGTTTCTTAAATCTCTGAGGTTTTTTATACAAAAAGAAAAAAGAACCCTGGATGATTTTTTTTTTTTTTTTTCAAATTACAACACTCCATAGAAAAATGATTTATAAATTACGTGCATGTTTTTTTTTTTTTTTTCAAACGGACAGCATTAGAGACCAACTTGTTAATCTCACATGCCTTCAGATAGCTGTTCTTATGCTTTATGAGAGCAGCATTCTTGGTCTTGTGGGCTGCCAGTCTAATGGACCATCAGTAACACAGAAATTCACTGAAAGTACAAGTTATATTTGCCTGTGAGAGTGTGATTAGACTGTGTTTCATGCATAGGAATACTCTTGATGATTTGCTTGACTTCTTTACCTTTATTTCTTTTATTTCATTTTTATTTCATTTTTTTTTTTGGGGGGGGGGGGGGTGTTTTTGTCATAATGGTGATAAAAGTAGTAATAATATTAAATGAAAACATGTTACGTTTTGCATATATTAATTCTCGCTTTCTCTTTATTTCTATGATATTTTAAAATGAGGTTAGTTTTGGTGCAAGACGTGTATGTTTTTGTTTCCTCGTTTGTTTTTGTCTTAACTATTGTTTTTTCAGCAGTAAGTGCTTTTAATTTGTTTCTTTTGTACAAATGTATTTATGTTTATGTGTGAAATTATAACATGTAAATTTAACAAATTTCCATTTATTTTATGGACAATAAATGAGCCCAATGAACCTTATAAGTCAAAGACAGTTGGTCAGTTGATAGACATTTTTACCAGACTTCTGTAGCACATATCTTGTATTTCTAGTCTTGAATTCTTCATGGTATTCTGCTTATCGATATTATTTTTCCATGATTGTACATTACTGTGGAGGAGTATTTGAATATCTGTGTTTCGCGTTTTGTTATCTCTTGTTTCAGTGGGTTGTCATTTGAGAAGGCCTACTGCCAGTACCGATTGAACAAGATTCCGGAGGCTCTATCAACAATCAGGAATGTCTCACAACCAAGCCCAAAACTTCAAGAGCTTCTGGGCCAAGTGGTAAGATAGTCTTAACATATGATTAGCCATATACAAAATCAGTTCAGGTTCCAACTTCACAAAGGCTCACAGCCTATAGCTTAGGAAAAAACAATGCTCTTTTTCAATATGTATGTGCAACATACTTGAAAACTAAACTAATTGTCCAAGCTATTGGGCACTGACTTCCAATTACCTGTGGTTAAAAGTTTTTTTTTTGTTTTTTGTTTGTATTTGTTTGGGTTTGTTTTTTTCCAGAGAGGAAGTACCTGTAAATTCTTTATGCTTGGAAAAAATATGTAGGTAATGAGGTATTTACTATTCAATAATACCTTGCCATTATACATTAAGACATGTATGAAAATGATTTTTTTTTTTTTTTTTTTTTTTTTTTTTTTTTTTGTATTTGAAATTGAGCAGGATATTTACTAATATATTTACAATGGAGAGATATTTTTGTCTGTGCTATAATCGTTTGAAAGTGAGACTTCAGCTATGTTTAGTGAAGTTGAAAATTATAAGCAGGATATTTACTAATATATTTACAATGGAGAGATATTTTTGTCTGTGCTATAATCGTTTGAAAGTGAGACTTCAGCTATGTTTAGTGAAGTTGAAAATTAAGATAGAATATTGAGCTGTGTGCCTCTCTTTGCTCTTGTTACAGCTGTACCGGTTAGAACAGTATGGTGAATGTGTCAGCGTCTACAAAAATTTGATCAAAAATACATCGGTAAGTTACAAGTACATAAAGAGAAGTGAAAGGAATACATGAGGCAGATTAGTAACTTAGCTCTGGAAGGCCCTTAGAGAGTCCTGGTAACTGAAAGAGCTCTGGTTTAAAAAAAAAAGATATACACACATAACATGGCAGAAAAATCCTGCTATGATGACATATTACACCTGCTTCAAGAAATCTCACGCCAGCTCCCATGCAGATGATTATGTAATTTTTTTCTGCAACTTCCAGACCCCTCAAAGTGTGCAAATGCTTCTTTTTTACTGTGATGCATCATGTAATGCAGTTACAGTCTCTTCTTTCTCTTAATAAATTTATCTGACTGTTGTGGTTGTTTTCTCATTGGCCTATCTGTAACCGTAGCATAGCTTACACCATACACCTTGAAAGCTGTGAGCGCTGAAATTGGTAGTCTAGCTTAGCCGGGGTAATATTGGGAGCGCCTTGAGCACCTTATTAGGTGGATATAATATCCAATATTATTATTATTATTATTATTATTTAGCCCAACATGTTGTTTCCTATGGAAAACAAGTTTGTTTGATGATGATGATGATTATTATTATTATTACATGTATAGTCTTTGCTTGTAAAGACACAAGACATAGGCCTGCCTATGAACATTATCAAGAAACTTGATAGTCATCATGAATATTTCATTTTGGATAGAATTGTTCTTGATCTTGTGTAAGTATGGCATGTGTATTTGTAGGGTTAAAAATGAAACATATACACTACATAAGTTTCTTCATGATTTAACACCTTGCTAAGGTCCCTGAGTGAAGTGTGAAATCCATTTCCGGAACTTCTTTACATGTACATGTCACAATTTTTTTTTCTTTTCTGTTCCCAGGATGATTATGAAGAAGAGAGACAGACCAATCTGTCAGCTGTCATTGCTGGCCTCAAACTCTGGGAGAATGAAGATGTGGTGAGAATACTTATTCATTGATTTCTTGTATCTTCTGAGAAGATATATAAATGAGCCATTCCACTGAAATAATATATGAAAACAAAGCTAAGTTCATTGTTCGAACTTTTAACATGGACTCTACCACAGATATTAAACCATTCCTTAAGATTTATTCAGTAAGGTAATCATTGAGTGATATGGGTTTGCTTTGCCTTTGGAAAGGAATGAAATGCTTGGAAGTAAAGTCCAAGTGGACATATGACTATCCTTCCTAACCTAGGGACTACACTGGTAATTCAAGCTGCCAAAGGATAAAAAAGAAATCGGCTTGTTTCAGACCTAGAATCTTTTGCTTCAGAAATTATTTCTTTTTTTGATGTGTAGATTAACCCATTGCACACTATGTTCGAGATAACTTGTGCTAGGGTCTAGTGAAAATATGTGTTATACTGAAATCACATCGTGCTTTATGGGTTAAAGCCTTGTTCCCATTTCATAGTTTTAAGACTGCTTTTAAAAACTGCTATGAAATGAAATGACATGAATGTAGTGTGGCTCACATATTTGTGTCTTACAAATAAGGAAGTACACTTTATAGGGTCATTTGTATTTTCTCACCCTCATTTTCCATTTATGTAAACAGAAATAGATTTATTTAGTTGTGGCAGTTTTCAAGCTTTTTGATATACACTTCAAGGCACCGTGACATAACCTTACCAAATCCTGCCATGTTGTGGTGTTTCATGCAAGGCACATGTTTAATCCTCACAAATGACTATAAAGAAGTTACTTTCCCGTACTCAGGAGGATCCAGGATTAGAGGACGAAACCTGGGAGTTGAGCTTCAACCGAGCATGTCTGCTGATTGGTCAAGGCAATTACCCAGAAGCCTTCAAACAGTTGGTTCAGGCCGAGAAGCTTTGCCGTGAGATGATGGAGGAGGATGTGAGTATATTGGGCCAAGGTGACACAGGAGAATGAAACCCTGGGCAAAAATCAATTTTAATGAAAAGAGAGGATAGAGAGAAGCAATTTAAAAGAAAAGAGTTACATCAAAAATTGTTATGAAATGAGAAGGTTCTGAAATTTTGAAAAGTCTTAATTTACTTTCTCCATGATCCTCAAATTGGTAATGTTGCTTCAAAATGGCAGGGTTAGAAGGACAACTCTCAATATGTTTTGTACACAAAATTTCATATTATTTCCATTATTTCTAAAGATGCTGCTTTTATCTTTGTGAACTCAACATATGTTGTGTCAGATACATTTTCCCATGGTATATCTTGAGTTAAGAAGGAAACAAGCTGCACCTTCAGAGATAATGGAGAAAATATGAAATTTTGCATAGAGAACATATTGAGAGTTGTCCTAAACTAGTGCTGTAGTCAAACGTTTATCCGTCCGGTAAACGACCGCCCATGCCACTAACCGTTTTCAATTCGACGGTTTCGGATAAACGGAGATTTACTGTCAGCCAGGGATTACACATTGTTTGTGTAGCTACTTGTAATATTTCAAGTTTTTCTGACTTAATTGTCATCATAAATCAACTCCAAGACTTACGATGCTGTGTCTTTACTAGTGATCTTTCTTAACGCAAAGTTCTTAAACTACGTCAGCTAACCATTGATAAGCTCACCAAAAGATTGGTCCCTCACGTCACTCGTACGTCGTGGCGCGCACGGGGGTGATGCAGCACCTCCGTGCTGTATTTCAAACACGTATGCGCGCCTCTCATTGCCCCTGCACAAGCGATACACTCGGATGTAAGTAGCGTAACGCGCACTTGTTTACTGGCTCGCGATCGCCGCGCGCCCTCCAACAGGAAAATATGCGCATTCCGCAAAAAGTACCATGAGCAGAGCTTTCGAAGCCAATTTGAAGATCGGGAATCGCCCATAGAGATCGCCTCATTAATCATTGATATGTCCTATCGGTACATGTACTTTCAATGTGCAGCAAAAGTACATACTCTTTAAATTGAGAATTAAAAATGATCGATACCTTCAGCATGTATAAAAGAATAGTTCCGCGAGAGAAAATGCTGTACTAGTCTATGGGATTTCATCTTTGCAACTTTTCACTGACAACTGAAATAAGCAACAATTTCGTAGTGCCGTTACCACAGCACTAGAAAAACGTTCGTTGACCGTTACACCATGTACGTTCGCTGGTGTCTTCAGCTATGTGTAGAAAACGAACGCGAATACGGCGCAGCGAATTATTGCGCGATATATCGCAGTGAAAGCCAAATAGATCTATACATGAGCTCTCTCGCACGGTATTTTGTAAGTACAATTACTAAAGTTTACAACTGAAATAAATAAGTTGTTTATTTATTTTTTCTGCCGGGATACGGTCTCAATCGATTGATACTGGAACCGTCTCGGGGCCTGAGGCCGCCGGGATTTAATCCCGATCCCAGACCGGCTGACAGCACTACTTTCAATAGGCGGCAACTTTGGCAAACGTGTGATGTTTTCGTTTATCCGAAAACCGTTCGGTTTTGACTCCCCGTTAAACGGAATTGAAAATAACCGTGATGTTATCGCACTATCCTAAACCTGCCATTTTGAAGCAACATTGCCAATTTGAGGATCGCCATAGAAAGTAAATTGAGACTTTTCAATCTTTCATATCTTTCTCATTTTGTAACCGATTTTGATGGAACTTTTTAAAAATTGCTTCTCTCTACCCTCTATTTTCATTAAAATTGATATTTCCCCAGGGTTTCATTCTCCGTTAGTCCCTTCCATGCCTTAGGGGATAAATCCTGCTCAACAGCATACATATTCCACATCAGTTTGACAGCAAGTAGCTATTCTTTTCTTACCCTAATGTAGAAGAGTATTATATAATATGAAGGTCCTCTCTCATGAAGAAAATTGAATTGTAGTTGCACAATGGAACAAATTTAACACATAATGGTGACTTTGTGATAATCGTTGGTAAACCAGTTTCATAAAGAATGGTTTATCAACATGCGTGTGGCCTTTTCTCTGATTTTTGGAGCTTGAAAGTAAGCACAGATACATGTAATTCTTAGCATTGTGGTGATTTTCCTGTCTTCCAAGTAGCAAAAAATTTTTTGATGTAAAATGCATTGAAACATGTCATTTGTAGAATCATATTAAAGTCATTGGTTAACATTGTTATGATTTTTTTTTTTAAACTCATTTTGCTGCTTGAAAATTGGATAAACACGAGGGTTATAGTGTAAAAATACCAGTCTGAAAGTATCAAAGTATAATATCCACAGGAAGTATTTTTAAATATTAAAAATGTGAACCAATTTTTGAAAAATATATAACAGTCTGTTGCACAGACTAGACGTAAGGAGCGCGCATATGCGCATGGCTCACCGGACCATACTATGTGTATTGGCGTATCACCCAGAGGGAGGCAGATAACAGGTTTTTTTTAAACTCATGCAAAACGGTCCTCTTATTTATTGTCTCTGAGACCAAAAATAATAAAATTGCGGTTTGTGTCTTTCTAACAGTTTTTCATACCAAATTATGGTTGGTTTTAGGGTTTTTGAGTAAAAATACAGGTACTCATACACATGTTTCATCTTAGTTTGAGAATTGTTTAAATTGGCTGTTCACAAAGTTAGCCAGTGCCTTTAAGTAACTTTACTGTATATATAAAAGAACTCTTGTTCATAAAGGTCACTGCATAGATGTCTGTGATAGATACTATTAAACCCATTGACTACTGGATTTTCAAGATCCCATAGACTTTGTACACAGATCACCTGGTTCATGTAGGTAATGTGTTAATCATGTTTACTTGGTATCATGTAGGATGATGTTGAAGCAGAACTTAGTGTGATCTATGTCCAGAGAGCTTACGTGCTTCAGCTACAAGGCAAGAATGACGAGGCTCTGAAGCTCTATAACCAGGTGGTTAAAGCAAGGTGAGAACTGCGTCAGGCAGAAAGGCGCAAACATAAATTTCATGATTAGATTTCTAACCTAGTCATATGATAGCTGTAGGTGCAATATTACTGTTAACAATATGGATGATGTATTACTATTGAACTACTAACCTGATACATTGATCTGAAATAGATGCTGTTGTCAGTAAAGAATAGGATATAATAGCTAGGACCTACCCTGACACTGTTTTTACAGTACTTTAAAAAAAATGATATTGAAAGGCTAACCTTAGATGATCTAAAATATATGTAAACTTGTAAAATTGTTTTCCCCCCTTTTGAAAAATGTAATAATGCACTTCAGTCATTATTTAGTTGGCCTCTTCCTGAGGTGCTAGAAACAAATCTGTAAGTTCTGTGTTGTATGTTTTTCTTTTTTTCAATCATCATATCCAGGCCGTCAGATATTGGACTGATGGCAGTTGCTTCTGCAAATATCATTTCACTTAATAAGGTAAGTTTGCACATGTTGAAATGGATTTGTATTTCTAGCACAAATGTTTACCTCATTTCTTTAATAGTAACAGTAACAGTAATCTTAAATACTAATCATTATGAAGCTGTATGCACAATATATTTTGTATATGTTTTGCTTTATAATGTCTTAAAAGGATCTCTGCAAGATATAAGTTTTAAAACTTCTTATTTGCATGAATACTTTGTGGTTAGCATTCTAAGTATTAAATAATAAGGGAATTATCTTTTTTCCTATCAACTATTTTGTGTGTGCCAGCAAATGGTTAACAAAACCTTTAATCTGCACCTCTATCACCTGTCCTTCATCATGCCACCTCTCCTATATTTATTCTCTTCTGATGTCCACAGGACCAGAATGTGTTTGACTCCAAGAAGAAGGTCAAGGCCACCACTGTACCTGGTCTAGAGAACAAGCTCACTAAGAGTCAACGGTCACTGATAGCCTACAATAGATTCCTCCTTCTACTCTACACCAACCAGGTGAGTCAAACCCAGAGCCCTAACTTCCTTTCAGGCATGATGCATAGTTGCCAAATATACCTATTTTGGGAGGAATGATTCCTGTTCTGAGGACTTATAGCTAGTGTTATTTGCCCTAGATTCCATCTTGTGGTCTTAAAATGCCATCTAAAAGCATACAAAATTTACTTTACTTGTGGTTTTATCATGAAAGATTCCTAGTTTTGTTTTTGCTTTTGTTTTTTGTTTTTTTGTTTTGTTTTTTTGTTTTTGTTTTATGTTTCGTTTTGTTTTGTTTAGTTTTGTTTTTTATTGGGGCGGGGGGGGGGGGGGGGGGGGTTGCTGTGAAAGGTAGGCAGGTTTGATGATGTGACAAACTGCCTAATGAATTCCTCTTTGCAAAAAAAAGTAATTTGAAATTTGAAATTTTTTGGATTCCCAGTTCTCATGGCAAAGCAAGATATAAATCTAGAATATGAGTCCATTTTTTCCTCCATTCAGGGAAAATTAAAAAGAATTGAGAAAATCACTTCCCTGGCATAAAAGGAAATTAGTTGGCCTCATATATTTATTCTTGTGTTCAAGCAGTGTATTTACTGAATGATTGGCTGTGATGGCTTGTTCGTGTGTAAAGTGTATCCTTTAAGAATCATGAAATTATGAAACTCCTTTAAGGAATTTTGTTTATATGAGATGCTGGTAATCCTGAATGATATTTGCCACTTTCTAGAAAGTACTTGGAATTATCAGTGTGTGATCATTGTTCTGCTTAAAATTTACCCGTGGCTGTATTTGTCAAAGATATACATGCATGGTCATGGCATGACTAGTGAGTGGATTTGCATCATATTTAGGGTTAGGTTATGTGTGAGATAAGATGGTTGGTGTAGGAGTGGAGCTGACATTGGTGAAAAGTGACAACAGTGCCCAGTTACAACTGCCACATTTCTATGACAAATTTGCTCTCGGCCAATTAGTTGCAAGGATTTCAGTAGCTTATAACAGTTATTTTGACTTGTTATTGATAAGAAGTTTTATGAAACAGGGCCCAGAACATATGTGTTTGGTCATGCAATCAAGCTGTCCTGTGGAAATTTCTCAACAAGATTGTCCTATACTTTCTTTTTCCTGGCTGTAGTTTGAGCAGTGTCGTAAGCTACTAGCCACCCTGAAGGCAGATGACTACGGAGATGAAATGCTTTGTTTGCTTCAGGCGAGCCTTCTTTGTCGACAGAAGCAGATTCCAAAAGCTATCCAAGCCATCCAGGTAAGAATCACTGTGCAGCAATGGGGCAGAGATTAATCTCATACTTGCATTTCGGGTGTATTGTTCTTCATCCTGACCCCAAGACCTAACACGAATGATTAAAACAATTATGTTCATTTTTGTTCATGCGTTACTAGTTCATTTCCATGTACTAATTCAAGTGATTTTTCTTTTCACAGGATTATGTCAGTGCTCATGATAATGTTGGCTTACCCACTCAGCTGACTGTAGCCCAACTGTTTTTGCTCCAGGGTAAGAGATTTGATTTTTTATACCGGTAGTCTCAGTCTTAGTTACCCAGTGAGTGAAAATTGAAACATATTTCCTTTTCTGTACCCTTGAAGCCCCAAAGCTGCAACCTTCATTAATGCCATCTGAATTCAGTCTACACTGTCTAAGCCCTCATTATTTTGGCCTAGGTATTTTAATAACCTGGCCTACAATGAACAGGTATATAGTCAACACATTGCAAAGATGACTTAATATCCAAATATTTATGAAACATAGAGGGGTCTGACTTTATTTGCTTGTTTTTTTACACAAAGTACCTGTGTTTGCTCTTGAGGGTGGCATCTGTAGTTTCGTTCATGCAACAGTGATGGTGTCATTCCCTATTATCTTACATGTTTGCTCTATTGTTCACTATGTTTTCATAGCACCTAGTAGAGGATGGGTTTACCCCTCTTCTTGGTGCAAGTCTCTTTGAATCAAAAGTTCCTAAACGTTAAGAGAGAAAGAGGATTCTCTAGGTCCTTTACGGATACTACATAACTACATTTCATTTATGTATAAAACATTACTTCACATTTAAAATTGGGAACATTTGAAATTTTGAGCAAGGTTAGTTTTGTCAATGACCATTATCAGAAATTAAAGCAGTGACCCTCACACTGAAATAGTAGTAAAATACCTGTATTTGTGAGAATTCTCATCAATGACATTAATCTATTTTAGGATGATGTCGGCATAAGTCATAGTTCTGGACTGTCGCATAATAACATTTGCGAAATAAATAATTATCTTTTCTGTGCAGGAAACATTGGTAGAGCCTGTGATATGCTGAAGTCTCTGGATGGCAGCCGTTACAAACCTGGCATTGTCTCTACACTGGTGGCGCTCTATGTGGGTATGGAAGATGGGGAGTCGGCCATTAGTGTGCTGGATGAAGCCGTCAACTGGTACAAGGAACATGGGGTAAGTCTTTGCTGCAATTTATGCTGTGGAGATAATTTCTTCAGGCTTTATTTCATTTAAGATATAGTGTTAGGGTTGTTATCGGGTTTCAGGTGAAGGTTTGGTTCTGGGTACCGTTTCATGAAAGATGTCAGCACTGACAAGTTGTCATTCTCTGACAATTACCATAGTAACAGTCAGTGATCAGTGCTTCTCAGCCAATCAGAATCAAGGATTTCACTGAAATTGTCAGACAATGACAACTTGTCAGTGCTGACAACTTTCATGAAACGGTGCCCAGGGTTAGGTGCTATGGTTAGGTAATATAGGGACTATATTAGTGTAGCAATAAGCCTTACAACCACTGGAGCTTTAACCAAGTTTTTGTTAGTCTGAGTTTCAGCCCATCTATCTATTGATGTTTTTTAAAGGAGAATGCAACCCAAGCATCAGTGTGCTCTTAGTGAATAAAGATGACCAAGATGAGTAAAGAGTGAAAGTTTGATCGAAATCGGACAATCAGTTAAAGAGTTATGAATTTTGAAAGTTTCAGTAAATCCCTATTATGAGGATTCTTGAGTTGGCAACTTTGCCAGCATCTGTGATGTCATCGTGGACAACTCTCAATTCATTTTGTACATAATTTTTCAAAAAATTGATTTATATGAAATTTCAGGTTAGGAATCGACATAATTCTTCCCAATATGCTTGCAGAATTGATATAGCCATGTCATACTCAAACAATAAATCAAAAGAATTTTTATTTCTCTTGAAAATAAAGAAAATGTTGAATTCTGTGTACAAAATGAATGGAGAGTTGTCCACGATGACATCACTGATGCTGGAAAAGTTGCCAATTTAAGGATCCTATAATAACGATTAACTTAAACTTTCAAAGTTCATAACTCTTGAACAGATTGTCCGATTTTGCTCAAATTTTCACTGTTTACTCTTCTTGTTCTTCTTCATTCATTGGAAGCACACTGATGTTAAGGTTGCATTCTCCTTTAATGGTCGAATAAATGAAATGAATGAATGAAATGAATGAATATTGTGTGGTGAAGAGTCAAGAATTTGCTTGGTGTATGTATGGGTCTGGGAAGCATGTAGATAGGGCTGAATGGTAATGTTTATTTGTATGGTAGCAAAACATGGATATTGGAATGAAACGTGTTGAATATGGTGATATATTACATTTACATGTATTCTGCTTGTATTAGAAGATATATGTCCTTTCTGTGTAATTTTCCAGCAATGTTTGGAAATTAATTTTAGTGTGAGTATACCAAATGAATGTTATTAGTTTAAAAGAATGCCTTTGCCAATGCTCACTTTTCAGCAATGTCACAAATCATACACACACATTATATTTTTACACATATCATTCGCACATTTCAATTACCATCCTGGCCATGATGTTAATGTCATTCTCGTATGTTACATATTCCATGTGAGAAATAATCAGTTTTGGGGGAGAAGTTGCTGTATCGTGTGTCAAATAGGTTTTCATGCTGTGTTTACTTTCATTGAATGCTGTAGGGCCCCCAGAGTGAGTTAAATCTCCTACTTCGTGAGAATACTGCATTCAAGCTGAAGACTGGTCAGTCCCAGGCAGCTACTTCTATGTTGGAGGATCTACGAAGGTCAGTTTCACTTACAAATTATGTGCAAATTGTTTCTAGCAACTTTATAGAAGTACTTTTTGTTATTTAATGAACGTGGTGATGTTTCAATTTTTTTTTTCTTGGGGGGGGGGGGGCTGCATGAAACATTTTCATTTGTTTGTGCATTTCTGATCTTTGAAAAAAATGCTATTACTATACTACTTTCATTTCTTATTTTACATAATCAAACCTTTAGTCGAAAGTAAAGCTGAACCCTCATGCAATTAAATTATATCATACCTGTATTTTATTATAAGGTAGTGACTTGAAGATCTTGTTCTCATGTAACTGGAAAGTTTCTTCTTTACCAAATTGAGCTGTTCTATATAGAAGTCATTGTGCCATAGTTTCAGACAGTCACCTCTTCATTTGAAAGGAAAAAAATGGTATTTTTCTTTGCCGTGAATGTGAATATGTATCATAGAGATCATGTCAGTCATTGTTTTTCCTTTTTGGCAAGGAATGTATGTTGATGTTGAAGTTGATGTCCAAGAGAAAATAATGTTTTTTTATCTGTCTGCTGAATACTGTGCTCAATTATAAATGTTTGTGACTTGAAAATTAGATTGTTTTTACAGATTGATAATTTCTTGTTTTATTCATTCATAGATCTAACCCTGGCGACATCAAGACCCTTGCCCAACTCATCTCAGCCTACTCTAAGTTTGACCCCAAGAGGGCGCAAGAGTATCCTTTGCCGATTTATATGCTCATTCTCATGTAGCAGTTTATGATAGTTTATCAGGAGGTGACCCTACACAAAGCAGACCAACTCCCTTGAACAAAGATGGGAAATTAAAGCCAACCAAGTTAACATGTCATTGTGCTTTGAATATATGGGTAATTAACATCCAGGAATGTGTCAGAATCACTTATTTAGATTTTTAATTGCATTTGGTTGCAGCTTTCTGATGCAATCAACTCCTGATTTGATAGGTAATATTTCTTTGAAATATGATCATCCTTAACCCCATGAACCTTACACAGACTGAGTAGAGAGCTGCCTTCTGTTGCTCAACTCTCAGCCGATGTTGATGTAGATGTTTTAGAGAACACTCCTCTAACCCTGAGCACCAGGCAGCTGAAGAGAGGAGGCAAGCCAGACGCAGAGAAGACTAGTGCAGAAGCTACAGCAGCAGAAATGAAAAAGAAGAGAAAACGAAAGAAAAAACGTGAGCACAGTCTCTCAATATCAGCAAATTGACTGATTTAACTAAAGAAATTGTTTACATTCCTTATAATGTATGAAATTTACACAATGTTTCTGTTCTGATTCTTATCAAGTTACTGTAAAGGTCTGTTCAAATATTGGGGGGGGGGGGGGGGGGGGGCGACTGCGGGGGTCTTTCCAGTGGGGGTTTTAAGGACATTTTATAACATGCAAGTGAATAAGTGAAAGACATTTTAAGTGCAATCTTTTGTTGCATCATTGCCATTCATTTTGTACACAAACAATACACTTTGAAAACCCCTGCGTTTTCTCCTCTCATATCTGAACAAGCCATAAGATGCCCAAATCCATGCTTTGCTATTTGACCCAGCACATTATTTCTTTGCCATACAGTTTTCAATCTTGTTCACACTGGTAGAATTGATTAATTATGGCACGAATATAGATATTGTAGGAAGTGTAGGTCTGATAAGGGAACTATGAAATTTTGAAATTTGAAAGTTTAGTTTACCGTGTTTGTATTCCAACTTTGAATATAATAGATATTATACTATTCAACTGCAAGAAAGTATTGTTAGAATGTTAAACTACATATATGCAATAACCTTCCAAGTTTAAATTACTAAATATTGTTGGTGATTCTTGCAATCAGTAATTTTTAATGTCATTCCATCATATACATTCTACATCTGTAGCTCAGCTGCCTAAGAACTTTGACTCCTCAGTGGCCCCTGACCCTGAGCGATGGCTACCAATGAGGGAGAGGTCATACTTCAAGGGCAAGAGACGACGTGACAAGAAGGGAGGTGTAGGCAAGGGCACACAGGGAGCAACAGCAGGGAGCAGTGATATGTAAGTCATATTGGCAAGAGAATTCTCCGTGATAATTCTACAGTCACTGTTCTAAATGGATTTGCATTTGACCAATAATTGTGAAATTTGGGGTAATGTAATATGTTGTACAGTCTTTCAATGGTCTAGTAGGCCAATAGGGGTAATTTAGTGTTTTGTTTTGGTTTGGTGGAATTTGTAGGACTGATGTAGTAGACCATTGTTATCTGGTCTCATTAGCCTGTGATTACCCACTGATGTTCATATATTGCATCAGACATAGAACTGAAGTGCTAAGTGGTATTAATTTTCTGTGACCCCTAACAAAATCCTTGTTTATTTCATTTATGATTAAGTGGAAAAAATAAGATCATGTGTGAATTTGAAGAACAATGATAATTGTGGACCTTATTATTATGAATGGAAATATTAGGACAATTTTGTATCATCAAGTAAGCAAATTTGTCAAAATGGTATGATGTTATGTTTGGAACTACTCATGTAATGTTTGATGTGGAAGCAGAATGAAAAATTTAATGTAAATGTCAACAGTGTTGATTATGCATTAGAAGTTTTTGTAACTTAAATGATTTCTTGATACTTGTTTCCATTCTGCAGGAATTTAATGCCTAACTGATTGAAAAATGAATGAAATGTATAACATTTGTTTATCTGCTTTTTCTTCCCCCCCCCCCCAGGGATGCCAGCAAACCTAGCAGTGTACCCAACTCACCCCGCCCTGGCTCCCAGACCAGTAGCAGTACCGCCTCCCCCTCACCAGCCAACCCTGCCCCCAGGCAGCAGAAACCAGCCTCGGCCGCTGCAAGGAAGAGCAAACCCAAGAAGAAGAAAGGAGGGAAGTGGTAGATGCACTCTCCACAAAGAATGAATGAATTGCAAGAAGAAAGGATGTGTTGCTTTAACCTGTTGACTACTGAATACTCTCACTCCATGGACTTAATACAGGGTCTCTCTGGTTCAAATAGGCAGTGGGTTAACAATTATGTCCACACTATGGGATTATCATCTATATAAGAACAATGTATCGACATGTATGAAGAATCAAAACAACTATAAATGATATCTAAACAGAAAGACAAAGTATTGTTAGATGACCAGGAAAGTACAGCAATATGATTAAGAAAGTTGCAGATACACTATCAAATTGGATTTAGGAATTATTTGTTATGGAAAAAAGTATTATGTATTAACTCTGTTAAACTCTTTCTTTGTACTGTTACAGAGGAAGTGGTATGTTATGATGACAAAATATGATTGAGGAGATGAGGGTTATGGTGGGAAGGAGGAGGGTTAATGAAATCTAAAACTCCTGTGATAATGATAAAAGGATATTAATGAATGATAACTGTGACTGCATGTATGCCTCTCAGGCCATGGCTCTCCAGGCACTCCAGCAGTAATACACTGGTCATAGCTTATGAAATAACAGTGGATGCATGAATGCAGGATCACATGTTGATGAATAGGTTTATAATCTAGAAGGGATTGTTTTAAGAAGCAGTCCATCCCCGTAAATTTCTGTTGAACATTTTTTTAAACCTGTTCTTTGCTGTAGACTATATTTGAACTAAGAACAATGATTTCTTCCGATTGAGCAGAACCAGGTTTTTGGTAGTGAGTACTACAAATGGCTGTTGAAGTTCATTTGTGATTTTGATCATCTTTATTTACTCAAAATATGTTAACCCATTCATGACAGGAATTATTTAAAGCCTAATTTGATCAGCTTTTATTCTTCAAATTGGCAACACCAACATTTTTCTTTTATTGCTACATTTTTCTTATAAAACATCATGTATCAGAAATAAATATAAATTGACTGAATGTATGATGAGAAGTCATAAAGTTGCCAATTTGCAGGGAAAAATGGTAAATTTAACATTTTCATCGCATTGCCAATTTAAGGATTTTAATGCGTGTTTTCCTTTAAAAAAATTTCAGCGTCAAACAACAAATATTGATGCAACGAAAGTTAGCACAGTAAGTGTAGAATTTTTTGCTCTTTCTGCTCATGTATTTGGTATAATTTTTAGGGCTCTGCATCAAAAGTTATTAGGTCAAACGACAAAATGTGGACCTCTGTCACAAATGGGTTAAAGTGAAGATCTGAATAGAACAAATGGAAAGCATTGGAGGTTATGTTAAATGGATAAGTTGGTTAATAGAGGCAATTAAAAAAGGCGATGAAAAGTGTTATCAACCTAATAGCTAGGTTTTTGTAGAGATATGGATGCTTGATTCCCAACTCTGCCTCCATGTTTATCTAATTTCATCTAAGTTTCTATAAGAATTGAAATTACCTTGTATGTGATGCTGCCTTTGAAAACAGAAAAGATTTTGAACTTTTCCTGACTGCTATTAGCTGTTTGTGTATTAAGCTGCGTCAGCTGCACTGTTCCCACTTCTTTTGTTTGAATGGTAAATACAAGGACACTTGTGCATTGGATGAAAGTAGATGCATGATTTATGGCTTCCACGTACTTATTGTAAATTGAAATCATTTGCATGTGTAGTTATCTACAAATAATACTGCCCACTTGTGCAGAAATTGATTGAAAAGAATATATAACAAACAAAGGAAATGTCATGTTTGCCTACTTAATCAACTGCATATGCCATTAATGTAGTCAACAGCTGTACTCACACAAATATCTTGCTAAAAAGTCCTTTTTGTCTTTGTCTGATTCTGAAAAAACACCCAAAACCTACAATAACTTGTATTGCATTAAAGTGAAAAAGTTTTACCCATGAGGTGAAATTCCCATAAACTTGGTAAAGTTTACTCCTTTTGCTTTTGTGCAAATTGTGTGGCTGATTTGTATGTTTATCAGCCTGTTTGCCTACAAAGCAATATGTATGAAATAATACATGAAGTATTTATTTCTTGTCTCTCTATTTTATTCTTTGTTCTATAACCTGCTTCACGAAGTCATTGGACCCTCATTGAGTTTAGTTACAGCGTTATTTCATGACATGGCTTTGATTTTGCAGTACATGCCTAACCAGCACTGGAATCTTGAAATTATGAGACAAAGTGGACATTGTAAATCATTTTGGGGAATGTTATGCAGAGAGATTATAAGACAAAGACCAAGGTGGGGTGACAATATGCGTAATTAATGATAGATTTCATGGATGCCTCTTTAGGGGATTGGTATCTGTGTAACACATTGTAATATATTGGAAGCCATGCATTACCCTCATGTTTCTCTCTGTCTCTCACTTTCACTCTCTCTGTATCTCTCTCCCTCTCTTTCTCTGTCTCCCTCTTTTAGTATTTCTCTTTTAGGATTATGCTCAAGAATTTTGTCTTGATTTTCTAATGTGTTACTCTTTTATCATTTTAATATATATATCAAATCCATTCTGCTGCTTCCCTATGGCATTCATTGAAGTTTTATCAAATATATTCAGTTTGCATCAAGCTCCATCCCTGACTGGGAATTTAAAGGAGGATACGGTTACTTTATGAAATGGATCAAGAATAGTGTACTTGAGAATATTATATAAACGAGATATTTTCGTTCATGTTAGCAGTGTATCATAATACAATGTCTGCTACAGACTTATTTCATTTTCTTCTTCACATGGGAGAATGTGGACATGCATTCAATAAAAGATTGTCAATACAATAACATCCCTGTGTTTGCCTTCATATCTAATGATCTGTTTGTACCATGGCAACAGGTATTATGAACCGATGACTGACAGTAGTGATTGTGTTTGTTGACTGAGAATAGGGGCTAAATATCGTTCTCGTAAAATGAAGTTGAGTACGGTCATATGACTACTTTTACAAAAAGCTGTCTAGAAAATTATTAGCAAAGTTGATTTTTAACATAATATTGTGAAGACTTAAGAAATGTCAAATGGTCACAAATTGACTCATCATGCTGAAAGTCTTGAATGGTGCAAAAAGCACTGCATGCAGAAATTGCTACACTGGACCAAACACACACACAGACACATGTTGCATCAGAATTTAGCCCATATCTTTATGTTGATTTATTTGGACCTTCGAGGTATACAGGAATTGTAGTGCATTTCAAGAGCAGTCCCTTTTCATGTGATATTTCTGCTGAGACATTCTTCAACATACCTACATGTAATATAAAAAAAGAATGAGAGTGCTCTTATATATTCATTTTCTCTCATTTGTTTTTTCCAGGGCCCCATTTGATAAAACTTGTTATCAGTAACAACTGCCACATTTCTATGACAAATTTGATCTCGGCCATTCAGATGTAAGGATTTCAGTTGCTTATAATAATAATAATATTCTGGATTTATATAGCACCTAATGCATCTCCAAGAGAGTCTCTAAGCGCTTTACAGAAATATTATTACCCCGGTCATCGGATTCAGACTTGCCCGCATACAATGTATGCACCTTCTCCACTCCCTAGGGAGCATTCCAGCCAGGCGCCTTTTGCAGGCGCGCACAATGCTAAACAAATAACAAATTATAACAGCTATTGCAATTGATAACAAGTTTTATGAAACAGGGCCCAGAACTCAACTTTGCCTTTAAAGTAAGTTCTATCTCCATGTCGGGAATTGGCAGGCAGGTGCTGGGATATCCTCATTGTGGTAGTGAGCAGGGGCGTACTAGCTATGGGGAGGCATGAAGATTTGATATTTGAGGGGCTGGTTTGTCAATTAAGATCTTAAAGGAAACGATTACATTTGGCCAAGCACATTCTCCCGCTCTAAATATTTCCAGATAAAATTCTACTGCAACTTGTCATGCACAATCACCCTTGTTACTTACTTTGATGCGGAGCAACTGTAGAAGGTATACACATTTTTCAGCCCTTCTCGAGCCCCCCCCCCCCCCCCCCCATCCCCCGTGCGATAAAGGGCTGGTACGCCTATGATATGCTTCAATCCATAAAAATGTTTGAGAAATGCATACCAAAGTATACCGTTTCGTTTGCTTTTACTTGAGTCATTCAAAATAAGTGAGGTTTACTAGTGTTATGTCAGTACTGTAGTAGACGGTTTGATGAAATCATTAAACATCACATCATCCTTTTCTCATTTGGTTGTTGGAAACCTATCTGGAACCTATCCAACCGCCGATCTTTGCAAAGAGCAAACATGATGGTCACGTGATGACCGTTGTCGCCAAGCAACTACCCACAATGTACATAAGAATGTTGCTGTCTTCTGGCTGTCAAACATGTTAAAGCTAATGGAGAATTCTGTAATAAAATTGCATTTCTATGAACCTTTTTTTTATTAGATTGCCATGCATTTGATGTGTTGTGTGGACAAGAGGAATATAACGCAGAAAAAAAAACCGTGACTGGAACCACGACAACTCTAATTTGCTTCTTTGAAACCTATTTCTTCAGTTTATCTCACGGAGGTTTTGAAGATCAGCTCAATTTTTATCATCTTGCTGTTGTTGTTGTTGTTGTTCAATTCTCAGCTGTTGTGCTCTTGAAAACAAAACTGGTAGATGTTGATTTCTTCATGTAGAGTTGAACATTCAGCCAGGAAAAATACCTTTAACATTACAACACCCAATACAAACATCCTTCATTATAAATTGCAATACGTGTAATATAATGGCACTCACTTTGTTTTACCAAAGATTTGGCAAAATGGAATTTTACATGATTTTCATACAATGTATCAGAGATATGTAAAGCAAAATATTTTTTTCAAAATGTTTCAGATTTAACTAGGATTTGATTCTTTTAATAATACATTCTTAAAATTATCATTATTGCCTTATCTTTTTGTAATTCACGGAGCTCTCCAGAGCACAAATGTAGGATTTATGACTGTATTTTTTTTACCATGTCGGCAAATGAACAAGATTTTTCTTTGTGTTCCCCCTTTTGTGTAATTGGTGGTAAAATATTCTTTGGCATATGCGGCCTCACGTCTCCACATCACGACACACTGGTTTATTCAGTGACGAAATTTGTAAATAGACTTAGATATGTAAAAAAAAAAAAAAAAAAACATGAAAGGACTCGCATTGCATCTAATGATTAATGTTACAGTTACATATTTTGTGTTTGTTACGTAGCAGCAGCACTCTTTTGGTCGGGGAAGAGGACATGTACTCCTTCCACCCCCCTCCCCCTTGCCCCTCCCCTACCCCCCCCCCCCTCCCACCATCATCCTCCAGTTCGAGAGACGCCACTGCCTTGTCAGTTGCCGTGCATTTGAGACTGTCAATGTATTGATTCAACCAACTTCAATCATTTTTAGCCACGCCTCAAACTTCGCTATATTTGAAGAGCAACGGAACATAACAAAACCAAGTCAACATCTTTATGAAATTAAACCTGACGTCATTATTAGACCATAAACCCAACATTATTTGTAGATCTTCTCCAAAGCAGAAGCCATGACTACGAGCAGATATTACGAGACACATGAATTCGAGTCTCTCCTATAGTTTTCTCCCACTTTGCATGATCTACATTTTGTGAACGGTCGTGTTTTATTTCAAGGTCAATCCAATTTTCCCGAAATTACAATTTTAGGGTTTTTAAGTGGATCAACCATGGAATCTTCAAAAATAGTTTTCCTCTTTCTTTTCATATTGCCAACAGTTCTAGCCGCGACAAGTAAGTATCTATATAATAAGCTATTTTTGCTTTAATCTAATATTTAAAATGGAAAATACAAATTTGATAATTTGTAGGGCGAAAATTACTCTCTTTCACTTAAATAAAAGATAGATTTAAAGAAAGACATTGCAATGATATGTGGAGATGGAGAAGAAGAACGAGAGAAAGGGTTAGAGAGGAGTTTCGTGAAATACACCTCTCTAATCTACCAAGTGTCGATCGAGTCTAGTTTACCCACAACTTTATGAAAAACTCCAGCAAATCTACGAATTCACACGCCTTGAGCCCGAAATTTTATGCAGATACAGGAGATTATTTTTCATTAAGAGTTACACCTACCTTTGTAGAATTTCAGGCCTATCATTCACGAAATGCCGTGTAACACGACGCCGTGACGAGAACGTGATCGCCCGATAGTTAAAAGTAAGCCGATTTATATGGAGGAAAATACAAATGCTCCACTGGAACATCGCAAAGATTTAGAGTCAACTACATGTACAAGCAATCTACCAGTTTCTCATTTAACGCATTTGTAATTCAGAGTAAAGTGGTGAAACACGTAGATCAAGAATTTTCTGATATGATTTTTGAATTCTTAACATAATTTCCCAAAGTTATAATGTAAAAACTCATGATTGGAAATCGAATGACGTGACACTTAGTTTCAAAGAAATGAGGTCAAATATATTCCAGCTTTTGCTGATATAAAATTTTCTTATCTTTATTCCAATCAGAGATGCTATATTTCTTTTAAAGTTATCTACCATCCATCATGGCATTATTTCTATGTAATTCATCAGACCTTTTTGATATTTTTCATAGCTGGCATGACCACTCTTGAACTAACGGATCTACAAACAACAGCAGGTAAATTCGTAATCCATCTCTTTGTTCATTTTTGTTAATCAATATCTTGTTTGTAAATCATCCTACAATTATCTCTTGCTATTAGGCCAAGTAAAATTGATTCCTAGTTTCTCTTCGGATATTTTCAAATTGAGGAGGAGGAGTTCCTTGTTGATCTATATTTGCTGTCTTTCATGTACATAAAAATGTTATTCGATCAATCAATTATAAATTTTCTCTTTTTCTTTACTCTCTCTTATCTTAGCATTTCAGAGGCTAAATATAGCATAATAATGCTAATATAAATGATTTTGATTGTTTGTTTATTTGGGGGGTCATTACATTATCCATGTATACTCGGATCGATTTTTGTTCCAGTTCAGAAAAAAGAAAGAGATAAGATTTTTTGACGCGGATGGAAAAAGGATGAGGGGGTGAGAAACTAGGATTTATTTTTGTATTTGGCCTTTCTATTCATCAACTTCATATCATCATCATCATCATCATCATCATCATCATCATCATCATGTCTCACACAGTCACCCTCTGTATTAGATCTCCCCCTCCTTCTTTCCCTTTATTTTTGTATCCACCTATTTGTCGGTCTCCCTCTTTTCTTTTTTGTTTTCCTTTCCTGTCTGTCTTTGATTCCCTATTCAAACGTCGTATTTCATCGACACCGATTTTAAATAAGTTTTATTTCATACAACTTTGCAACGCTGTTTCGCAGTACTGCACAGTCTACTTCATCATGCTTGTTATAGGAGAGTCGTGTAGTCACTGGTACAAGACAGTGTTCTCTTAGTCTACATCTTCTACAGTGCCTGAAAGTAATCACTCGTTTGTAATTATCCAATCGTTAAATGTCATAGGAGGAGAATGTATATTGCTGTTCAAAAAGTCTTGCTTCAGACCAAGAGGTAGCTTGTAAAGTTGCGATCGTTCAAAGACAGATTTTACTTTCATATTTTGTTTACAATTTTTCGGAATATTTTCGATATAGGCAGCATATTCATTGTTTTAACGTGACTTTGACAGCAAGAAAAATTAGTGACGACATTATCATCCAATCTGAGTATTTGATTTTCTTTTTAATTATGCGATATCTACCCGAAAACACAACACTCGCAACTGAAACCACCACTACTCTAGGAGAAACTGTCACAACTCAACCAGAAATGTCAGAAGCCCCCACTACTTCATCTGGTGAGACTGAAGCCCCCACTACGCAAGGAGAAACAGAAGCTGGTGATCCGGATCGAACACAAGCTCCCACTACCCAAGGAGAAACAGATGCTGTTGATCCGAATCAAACACAATCCCCGACTACTCAAGTAGAAACAGAAGCTGTTGATCCGGACCGAACACAAGCCCCGACTGCTTCAGAACAAACAGAAGCCGTAGATCCAGACCAAACAGACGCCTTCACTGACCAAGGACAGACGGAAGGTTCTGATCCAGAGCAAACCACGAGCGAAGGTACGTCTGGTCCTATAGACCTTCTTTACAGGTGTATAAACCGAAGCACTGTCACGATTCAGGTATTATCGGTCTAACAATTGCTTCAGGGACAATTATTGTTCCGGGCTTTACTTTTTCAAAGATAGGGCGGGGTTGCAATTCTGTTTGGGCACTCTAACGAACACTCTAGGCGCTTTCACACCTACCCGATCAGGAAAAATACCTGGTATTTTCAGATCGGGTATTCTACCCCGATCAGAAAATACCAGGTATTTTGCCAGTGTGAAACCAAATTACGCGTAATATCCTCGAAAGAAAATACCCGTAAATTAGTAGGTACTTTCTCAAAATTACGAGTACTTTCTCCAAGGTCGCGGGGATTTTTGTAATGTGAAAGCAAATTACGAGAACTTCTATTCCATCAAGCACTGGCGCACGGACCATGTACTGTACTGTGTACGTATTGGACGTCGTTATCGTTTGTGTACCCGCACATTCTGGATTTGAGATTTGTATTGTCTATTTCTAGCTACGTCGCTCTTTTAGTAAAGTTCTGTTCCCCCTTTCGTGTTTTTTATTTCTGATTTATTCTGATATATCGATACGGTAGTATGTCATCCTCTGATCATCGCTGATAGCGATGTGGAGGGAGGAGGAGGTGTACACGGCAGTGTCCTCCTCCGGCCAAAGAAATAGGACTATCCACGATATACTGTCTGCAAGACTTGCCAGCCTCGGGTTAGAGGATACCTCTCGAAATAAAAAATAAACTGAAAGTTCTAAAGAGAGATTATCAGACTGCAAGTGTACATCAATATGTAGAGACGTATCGTTGATCGCATCGAGCTAACTAGCTAGCGCTATCATAGCAAGAGCTGAGCTAGCTGGGCGAATTTAAAAGCGCGAGCCTCATCTGCAAAATAAATCGTTCTGCGCATGCTCGTAACTTCGAGAACTTACCCCGAAGAGGTCTGGCTTCGGGTAGGTGTGAAAGCGCGGAACAATTATCGGGTATTTTGGGGCCTTAACAAGTTCTCGTAATTTACGGGTATTTTTCCTGATCGGGTAGGTGTGAAAGCGCCTTCTGGCAACAACGATAATGCTCCGAGCTTTATCTCGTCAAAATTAAGGGTAGAAGTGCGAATGGATGTTAGGTTAAGTTTAGAGTTTGGGTTTGGATTTGTATCGAAGGTTTGATCCAGATTTGAAGTTAAGAATTCTGTTAGCATGGCTGGTGTGGATCATTGATCGCTGAGCAGTTGTCGTTGGAACATGTATCGTGTAGTCTGAGTTCAAGGTTAAGGTTAGGTTTAGGGTTAGGGTTTAGGTAAGGTATAGTGTTCAGTCTAGGTTTGCAGTTAAGCATTCGGTTCGGTTTAGAAATTGCCGTGGAACAATTGTCGCCGGGGCATGAATGTACGGTACAATCTGACGATACTACAGTAAAGGCAGTGCCTTTTCTCCAATTATGTTTTTCCAGCGATAATTGCTCATGGCTTACTTTCGTCAAAGACCGTCAACTAGGGTTAGTTTCGCAACTGGTTTATAAAACTCTTTCAAATGATATTTCATATGGCTTCAAACCATGTGATCCACAGTCCGGTGACGTATCCACTAGATATACCACGCCACCCCTACGTTCAAAATACCGTACAAGTCACTGACTCTGTCCTACCATTAGAAATGACGTCTCGTGTAAACCTGGCCAAAAAAACCCCCTCAACTTCAGTGATATTTCAAAATCAAGACAAGAAGACATTGCTCTCATTACTTATTCTTTATTCAAGGAACAATGTCAAAATGTTTGTAATATTATTGGCCCATCGCCCCTTCGTCAAACTGCAGCCGGGACTACTGCAGATTGTGTTGCAGGGGCCGGGGCATAATAAGTCATTAATTTCAATAAACAGAACAACAATGGGAAATAAAATACGATGCTCCCAGCACTCCCGCCTAGATTACATCAGAGATGAAATGCATGTATTCAGTATCATCTTAAATTTACATCGTGACATCTTACAATAGACAAAACGTGATCTTCATGTCAAAATGAAGTCATTGTGTCCTCTGACATTTGTTGTCTGTGTCTTTGCTATGACACCGCGTCTTGTCGTCTTGGTTACCGTTACCAACAGCCCACTTAAGATAGAGTAAAGATTGACCAAGTTCAGACGCAAATATTGATCTACTTCAAAGTACTTCATCATCCCTAGGAATAACTAAGTCAACGAAAAAGACGGCATGCTCGTGATGTGGTATTGTCGTATATTTAAAAAAAAGTCAAATAATTATTGAGGGAAGGGGGGGGGCATGTTGAATTTTTCTCTCTTTTCTATTTCTTCTGAGAAAAGGGAAAACTTTTTTATAATTAGGCATAATGCAATAGCTTATCATTCAATTTCCTCAATTTCTTTTATTTGTTTATCTTTATTGGGGTTAAAAATGAGATGGTCCTTACAATATACTGTTTAAAATATCTCGTTTCTGTTCTTTCCGTAGTTTGATTTAAAGGAAACGGTCTCTTTATTTTCTCACTGATTCCTCGCCTGAAATGTAGATTGAAAAGCTGCGAGGATTACAACATTAGTCCTGAAATCAGTAGAAAAGTGGACCTGTTACGCAAAATATGACCATGATGACTTGAGGTCCCCACACAGTCTTGAAAATATATAGCTCAAAAGTGCACATAGTTTCGAACGTCGAGGTTTGGAAATAATAAAGACAGCGATAAAAGTGTTCCAAAATACCACGAAACGAAATAGATTTTACTGGGTTTTTTTTTCTCTCTGCCACCATCTTCTTTCAACCATGCAGATACTGCTAGTATATTTCTTTTTGTTTTGGATCTCTTCTTCTTTTTTCAGTTTCTGCTACGACTGTCGAACCCGAAGAAGGTGAGTTTATTTCAGAACTTTGAATTAGTAGCGGATCCAGGATTTTGGAAAATGGTGGGGGCATAGTAAGTCGAAACTTTGAAAGAGAGAATCATTATTCAGACATTGTCTTATGTCGAAATTAAAGCAAACAGTTCAGCAATATCTGAATGATCGATGACTACATTAGTCATGAGGTAATAAAATAGCACAGGTTATCAAACCAATATGGTGTTTTCCTTTTCTCTTCTTTTCACTTATATAAAGAATATAAAGAATAAAGCTTTGAGCTATGAGTTTCTTGATTTACCTGTCATGTTTGTTTGTTTGTTTGTTTGTTTTCATGCATGCAGTTATTCTTAGTGTGACGACAGCACTAGTGAGTTACCCGGATGATAAGATCGTTACCGTAGGGGGAGGGGCGTTGGTGACAGTAACAGCTACGGTGGAGATCATCAACGGTTCCGTGGATTTCATCGACGACCTGAAGGTCATCGTCTACGCTGCCGACAGTCAGATGGAAGAATTATCCAGTAAGTATCATTACCCTGGTTTTATAGCCAAGCTGCCATTAGAGTGCTCAAGCAATATTTCTAAGATATCATAAAGACAAGCTTATGTCGGCTGCATTAAATTCTGAGTGTAATGAGATCTAAACTTCGCTTGAAATTTAGTTTTCATACTCATCTTTAGATGACGATGACTATCTGTGATCTTTATAATGATATAGAAGGAGAGGGAATCAGAAGTGGTATTTTTTCAAGTATACATACATGTACATGTATATAACTATTTTTTCATCACACTATGTACAATAGAACTACCGTCTTATCACTTTTATTTTGTATCTCATTTGATCCTCAGCTGGTATAGAGGTTAGCCCGGAGCCTTATAATCTGACCATCAATGAATCAGTGTCGTTTAATAAGTTGAATGCTACACTCGCTCTCCAAAATGTCGTGTGTACCGACTTCACTCACGTATGCGTACGAGTAGAACCGGCCAGTAATGCTGTATGGAAGATTAGCGCTGAGGGCAGCACAGACAGGAGCTGTGATGAAATTTCATGCGATTGTAAGTATCTTATTTCATTTCATTTCGATATAACCTATTAAGTTACTTCTGTATTCATTTACCCCTGTTTGAAAATAGTATGAGAATTTAGTTTCTCTTACCAAACCAGAGATCAGATCACCTGTAATTTTTTTCCTCCTCAAAGTGCAAATTATTCAAGTGTTCAAATGCTATCATTATCCACCCAAAGTTTGCAAGAGTCAATGTAGAGAACTGAATTGTGTAATTCAATTTTCACAATCTGTCTCCCTCTATGTATTTGTTCTTCTTTAGCTGGATCCACAAGGCTGGTAGTTTCTGGATTCTTGATGGCGCTATGTCTTTTCATTTCAAGATTGTCGAGTGATCATGGTGACTGAAATTATTACATCTCGTACAATATAAGTTTATATAATAATGCGAACTCTTCCTCTTTTCTTCAACTATCAAAGTTAAGTTTTGCAGAATAGAGTTTTTAAGTATTCATCATTATCATTTCCTTGTAAATTCAATCCCCTCACCAACCATCTCTCTTTTCTCTCCCCCCCCCCCCACCCCGAGAGCAAATCTTCGTATGCCATTATTCGATCGTCATTCAGAAAGTCCAAATAAAAAACTGAAAATTTAAGAAAAATCTGTAAAACCCTACTTTGTATTTGGCAGTGGTATTTAGACATAGTACATCTATTGACTAAGATCGACATGAAATATTTCGTCCTTAGAAAATCGTGTCCCCCCCCCCCCCCGGGGGGGGGGGGTTTAGGGGAGAGAAGGGTAAGGGGGAGGGGAGGTTGTGCCAATAAGTTGAAAAACCTAACAGACGATCAAAAAGAAGATCACTCTTCATGACATTTCGGCTTACATCCCCTGACATTATCGTTTTCGTTATATGTATGCCATGTAGAGAAGAACACAGGGCTAGTACGTCTAACATTAGAGTCTCAAACAGAGCGAGAAAAATTATGTTCTACTCGTCCCCCATCTCCCCCACACGCAAATGATATAATATAAGAATTATTATAGAAATGAATACATTGTCTCTTTGTAAGTTTCATAGCTGCTCATTATTCAGATTTGAATTCTTATCATGTACTGTCTTGTGATTATGTCGGGAGAGCTATACCCCTCGAACACATCCGTGCAAGTTCTAGGAAAATTAATCACACCCTCCAATAACCATATCCTTACGGCGAACATACCCTTATGTCGATACACTCCTTGTTTATGTTCAGTTTCCTTGCACTTTGTACAGAATTAAAAACAAAAATATTGCCTAGGTTGTGAGTTGTTGTGCTTTTATAACTGATTAGAGTGATTCAGATAATAAGTATTATGTGTCTGTAAATATAAAGAAGTTGTGTATGATAATGATTGTAGCCTTGATATTTTTCACCTTGAAATTGGTTTGTATTTATTTGAAATCCACATCCGTCCTAACTCGCCACAAGAATATTGCATTATCCATAGTTATTGTAAATAGTACGTTAGGAATAATATACTTCGATAAACCAATGTGATTGCACACAAACATTGGTAAGAGGACCATGGTTTGATTATAACTTGATTTGTTTTACTGTACTTCGGCGTATTCTACAAATACTGGACAATTGTCTATAGCAATGACCTGTTTATAGTGAAAGGCTGAAATTAGTCAAATTACTTTGCGGTTGAAGTGAAACTTTTGTCAAAATATTTTGTAAGTTCTTGCTGGAATTCCAAGGATGAGCACAATAGATACTTCTCTCAACATAGTATTCTTTTTTTTTTTGATAAAAATTATTTAAAAGTCATTGCAACATTGTTTTGATAAGTACAACGTTCATAACTAGTAGGCAGAAAATAAATCCTTACCCCATATTTGCAATTTGTCTTTATGGTCTTACCCCCAAATTCCATCTTCTCTTGAAGTTTCTTGAATAACGTTGAGAGAAATAAATTTTTGCCTTTTTCATTCGCCTATCTTGAATCAATCCTTATTGTATGATTGGCATTTGACTAAAAATAGTTATCTTGATTGTATTCATTTTTAATACGTGTGAACAAACATATTTGATACCTAGAGATTTTTTATGATCATTTGGGTGATTTGCCATGATTGTATGCAATGGCACCAAAACCCAGCTATGATCATCTTACTACTGTTTTGGTAGTGAAAAGAGAGTTTTTCTTGAAACTTTCCATAATGTGAGCTGGGACAATTCAAAGAGTCTGAAATCGACATGTTGATCATAAAGAAGATTGCAGTGATAATACAGCAGAACAAAGGGAATAATTCTGTTGCAATATTATTGTGGGATTTCTTTATTTGAACGTTTTGTATTGAAATAAATTGAATTTTGTTTATCTTAATTTTTATGCTTCTTAATTATCTTTAATCATGAATATTCGATTTATGACCACATGTATTTGATTTGTATGAATGTTTTTTTTTTAATTGTTTGAATACAACCTGCTATAAACAATACACCCTCATGGAGGAATCTTAGGCTACTTTATTATCTTTTTTGGGGGGTTGCATTTCTGTCATGGTGATCAGAATGATGTTTGAAATTTAAAAAAGATGAATTTCAAATAATGAGATTACCTGGTTTTCAGCATACCATGAAAATGGCATTCGAATAAAGCCAGAGAGAGTGGCAAATGACAGATAGACAGTCCGATATAGAGAGTTAGAAACTTAGAGCAAGAGAAGGGAATAGAGTCATCTAGGGAACAGTAAAAAGATGAAGGATAGCAAGAGAAGAGAGAGGGGTTGGGGTAGAAGGGAAAGAGACAGAGAAAGAATGAGAAAGAGGAAGGAATAGAGTTAAGGAACAGTAGAAAGACGAAGGATAGCAAGAGAAGAGAGAATGGGATGGGTAGAAGGGAAAGAGACAGAGAAAGAGAGAGAGAGAGAGAGAGAGAGAGAGAGAGAGAGAGAGAGAGAGGAAGTGAATTCGTTTTCTCTGTGGCATGAGAACTAAGAAAGTTCCTTCATACTTTTGGTTTTCTATCAACAATCCAATGAACTCAATTTTTTTTTCAACAATCTGTCGGCACATTTTACACATGTTTTAAGTATGCACTTTCCATGAGTTTGTGCACGTTAGTCCATGCAAGCTCATTGCCAAGATATACGTAAATGTGATAAGAGGTAAGTAGAAGATGTACAGTCAAGTAGACTGAATGAGCGGGGAGGGGGGGGGGGATGACCAAGGAGGTCTATGGTACCTCCTTGAAATGACGAAAGAGACCTCTCTGGAAATTCGATTGTAGCATGTGCATGCAGTAGTTTACGAGTAGTTCCATACACAGGGGTGATGGGGTGATAAGTGATCAAGACTGATACAGATTTGTACAATGTCAAGTTCACCTGACCTCATGGTTTGTTGTAAACAGAGAAAAAGTTTCCGGTGAAAATTGACAAGGCTATAGATTTAAAAGGTGAATCGTTTCTGGAATGGAATAACAGTAAGTGGAATATTCGAGAGTTTATGTATATTCATCTGTTTTCTCTGATGATAAAAAGAAGAAATGCAACGTTAAACTGAGAATGAAATAAGGATAAAGAATTCCAAAAAGGACCAACTCTACATCATCCTAGAGATTCCAACTTAAGTGGAGTTGCAGTAAAATTGTGTACACTAACATCCCAACTATTTTCATAAATATGTCAGTTATATTCGTTTGAACCATAGTAATAACTCAAGTTACACTCTCCTTCATTCCAATCAACAGTTAATGCCCTCCTGAACTGAATATCTGGCATTATTCAAGCAGGATTCTCTCTATATACAAAGACAAATTTATTCAGATTAGAGCAAAACAAAAATCAGGCGCGAAAGATATGATTTAGAAACGGTTGCAATCACTGAAAAGGTAAGTTTTTATTTTCATTTTAGACTTTAAAAATCTGTTGACAGTCTTCTCGTGACACCATAAAACAAATTGCTACAAGAGATTTTTGAGGTTTTGCGAATCAGTTTTACCCATGCCTTCTGAAATGGTCATGACATGGACATTAAAAACCAAAACAAATTATAATATTCTTGAATTCAACGGAAAAAAAAGAGCGACAAAAATCAAGTTCAATTTGTTCTTATTTTTTATTGAAGGTCTACACGGTGCAAACTTGGACTGTTTTCTCATAACTCGTAAATCGTTCCCTGTAAATACTTCAGCAAGACTGCATGTTTTAAACTGAGAAAATAGTATATGTATACAGAAAAATAAAGCAAAAAATATCGCAAAATATATAAGGTATCGCCAGATCCTTTTAAAATAGGGGAATGATACGATGGCAAGTTGGCCTTTAATAAGCCCCCCCCCCAAAAAAAAAAGAAATACCATACATTATTTTTTGCTGTCAAGAGCGAGCACAGGGCACCATTTCATAAAACTTGTTATCAGTAACAACTGCCACATTTCCCTGACAAATTTGCTCTTAGCCAATCAGATGCAAGGATTTCAGTAGCTTATAACAGTTATTGCAACTTGTTATTGATAGCAAGTTTTATGAAACGGGTCCCAGATTTTTCGGAAGATGGCTTGTATCCCCTCCCTCCAAAGCAAACAAAAAGAAACCTCGGTGGCAAAACAGTCCTCATTTCTGTTTGATTTGTCAACGATTTATCAGTGCTGTCTGCCTTCAACGGAAATTTTTGACAGAATTTTCATAATCCCACTTCAGTTTCCAGCGATGCCCCTGGTTTAGTTTCAAACTTATTTTCATGTACATGGTTATGAAAAAGAGCAAGTATATTCTCCCCAGAAGGCCTTCATGTAAAATTAATTGCCATAAAGAAGTGTCGGACATTATCATAACTATGGCATGCAAGACTTGTTTTTCTGTTGTTTTGTTTTTGTTTGTTTTGTGTTTTTTTTTTTTTTTTGGTCTGTTCTGGTTTGGAAGACTATAAATTTTCCGGAAAAAAGATAAATACGATACAAAGTGAATAAATTTAACTTTTCTTATTTTGTTTGTTTTTTATAAACAATATCAGTTCAAATTGTTAAGGCATTCAAAATAACGTTTTGAGAAATTTTGTGAGAGCAGCTCATTAAACTCAAGAACTCAGGCATGACCATGGACAAAGCTCCCCCGAGTATCCTCCTATTCTCTCTCTCTCTCTCTCTCTCTGTCTCTCTCTCTCTCTGTCACTGTCTCTCTTTCTGTGTTTTTCTCCTCCTCCTCACATGTTGGGCCGCATGCAGCGAAGAAGGAAATTACAAAACGCTTTCAATTATTGACACGACACTGTTAACGTTTCCTTTTCTTATCTGCTGGGAAACACATACCACAGTCTCTTAATATGAATAGTTGTAATTTATTGTATATTCCTTGAGCAACTGTATCTTTACAGTCAATGGTAACTTATCTTTGACGATATTGCTCTCACAGAAGCAAATTATTGTCATCTGTGTACGTGAGAGACGATAAATGGAGAAAAAATGGAATACAATAGAATTTTTATAATTGATAAGTCGATTTTTTAGTCCTGGAACCCAATGTTTGAATCAGTATACAAAATAAACATTTATTAATATAATTCCATTAAGCTTGAATTTCTTTTGAGTTATTCATAGTATTGATCATTTTGCACGAAAAAATAATAATATTCGTTCAAAAATCTGCGTGAACATTGAGCAGATAACTTCCATCTCCCTGATCAGGGGAGCGTTTCATGAAAGGACTTGTCAGATGTTTTATCCGACAAAGTCTGTTTTATCCGACAGTTGCCATAGTAACGATGCTTCTCAACTAATCAAAATCAAGGAAAGATGTCAGATCTGACAACTTGTCAGACAACACATTTTGATGAAACGCTCCCCAGAATGCAGAAAACGGTGTTTGTATAATGTACCGTCTAGATGAGGAGAGTTCGCAACCTTGTCGGTTACCAAAGTGAGTGCGTAGGGTCGCATTCTTTCAATTACATGATCGTTTTCACCGCTATAAAACTACCACTCATCAGTCAGCTGTAGCGGAGGCAAGTCGTGGGCTGAAAATTGTCATCCGCTGGTTGGTTGGAATACAGTCTTCGCTATCAACTGACTTCTACGCAACTGAAAAAAAGTTTTGTTGATGTTACACGGTGCAAGATTTTATGCCTCATTTCCTTTCTCAGGTGATCAGTAATAATCAAGGGTAAGTTATTTTTTCCTATATTAATCAATGTTTTCATCTAGAATCCAATTTACTAGTTCATTTGCTGGTATACCAAGCTGAAGCTAAGTGCATCATGACCTGCATAAAACAGGTCAAAGTTGTCTGCACGTAGCTAAGTCTTCTTAGCCCTGCCTGAACAGATGATTGCTTCGTAAGCAGAATATGAGAGATGAACACTAACAAACAGGGGTATACTCTTTTGTGAAAGAACAAAATGATGGACTTCCACTCGTAAAGGAATCAGCTGTTCATTCAATAGGTCGTAAAGCTGACGAGTTTGATCTTTCGATGTCTTAATGGATAAACTGTTTGTCCTGGGAATGAATTCTTATCAAGAATTTTCAGCATCAACTGTGTTCAAACAGAAATAGTTTTTATCACTATTATAGTTGAAGTAAGCAGTGTACATAATGGAACAAAAAGAAAAATCGTTCTTTTCAGGATGTATTATACAACTTGACCCCCTACTAGCTGCAGAATTTCATAGGCCTACTTTCACGTTGACTTTTCAATCAGAACCTGCCACATTATTCAACTTCTTTCCTGTCAATTGACATGTGTACATAAAATTAATGGCTGAACAAAATTAGACAATATCTGAATATGAATATGATATAACTACCAACATTAACTGTTTCTTTTCCCTTTATTTGGAATGAACATTCTCTTTTCTGAAAGATTTTTAAGCATTATTCAAATTTATACTACATGTATTAAGCGATGAAATCATATTTGAAAACTATATAGTTGCAGTTTGTGAAGAGAGCTTTATACATCCAATAACCTTGGCAAGATATCCGTGTAGTACCAGGATTATTGATGTCTAGACGGAATCTGCTAGATTTGTACATGTACTCTTGAAAAAGCTTGATAAGAAGACACCTTTTTTCTGGATTTGTTAGTAAAGAAAATGTGATGTTCATATTCAGATTGATTCCACCTGTTCTCTTCCGGGGGTATGACGCGAATATTTTCTTAGATATGCTCTGATATATCACAGTGCATTTAAGACCCCCCTCTCCCCCCCCCCCCATAAAAGGGAAGTTTTTAGCCTGATATGGATAAAGACCTGTAAAAGTTAATGCGGTTTATCTTGACAAGTTAATTAGTCGTACATTTGTGGATATTTCCCACTTCCACCCATCCCGCCATTTTTTTTCAAAAGCAAGCAAGGAATATTCCTAACCCCCCCCCCCCCCTCCTAACATGTGTAAGCACTTTGATATTACTACTTTGACGGCGACAAACATGGTGTGGTCATGAATCTGTATCGAAATTCAGTTCTACTTTCGACCAAACCTTAATTTGACAAGTATTCTCTCAACTATAGTGAGAGTTGGTGGAGGAGAATATCTGTGGTATCACTGGTATGCACAGGGGGTCACCGCCCACAGAAGAAATCAACCAAAACACATCCAGATTCTACTGGACATGTATACATGCTGAGATGACACTGAAAAACATCTTCCAGAATGCTACACAAAAACGAGAATGGACATGAGCTTTAAATGGGTCAGGACGTATTAATGCCGTCTGCGGGATGTCGGTTACCATGGTATTAGGAAATGTTTAGGCGGGAAGTCAACTCTCGGACTTTCGAGTTCATTACCAATCAAGCTTCAGCGGAAACAACGAATGGATCGTTAATTGGTTATCAGCAAAAAAACAAAAACAAACCCCCCCCCCCCAAAAAAAAAAAAAAAAAAAACGAAATACAAACGTTATAACATGGTTTAGAATTCAAAAAGTGAAAGCAAAATAAGTGCCATTCTTGCTAGTCGACATCCAGACTTAACGCTCACCGCTCTCTATCCCCCCCCCCCTCATTTTTTCTTCAGTAATCACAAATCTCTTCTTTTACGTTTTGATTGCATACATGTTATTTTTATATCACTAATTGTAAGCCAGGAATTTTAATAGCGTATCAATTCAGTTGCGTATCTAGTAAGAGATATATCTGATGTTTCCTATATACGAAGGCCTTGCATAGTGTAAAAATCACCAACACGACAAAGCAACAAGACTTATTACTTAAGTCTACGTCACAAGGGGCTCTCACTCCAGCCGGCTGGCTTTTGATAATGCCCCATTTTGAAGCCAGTATACAATCATGCAGCATACTGTAAGTCCACGTTAATAATAATTCAAAACACAAATTTTTGTTATTTAGCAGTAACAATCAAAGTAGTCATAACAAAGGTATACCAAATGGAAAATCGACAGGAAACACCAATGGCACCTGCTTACATAGCAATCAAAACCCAGTTACAATTTCCTCTCTTCCGGATATTTCTAATCTACGTAGAACCTGAACTATTCTTACCATACTATTAATGGTATAGGTTTGTATTGCACACGTAATGAAGTGAAGTTTATGTAATAGTTGAATGAATAGTTACTTCATTTGTCATTTAGCTGGCTGTTTTTAAAGTGACATTTGAAGGAGGGGCACTTGGTAATTTGCCCCTCTCAACAGATTTCACTCAGACCTAGATAACAATGCAGTGATACATAACAGGTCAGGGAATGTTAGTGTTAGGATTGCTCCTGAAATACATGCACCCCCCCCCTCCGCATCCCCTAATCCCCCCCCCCCCCCGAAAAAAGAGGAGAAATGTGATATTTGGCATGTTACGCCAAACGATTGGTGTTCAGCATGGGTTTTATTAGGTACCCCTCCCCGATAATGCGAATCAGGGCCATTAAGCTGTGGTTTCTTTGATGAATATATGCATTACCATAACTGTTGTTTCACCCCTCCTAAGGCCAAGGTCAGGATATGCCACTGACGTGTAGTGAATGGTATTAAGAAGAAATTTATCACTCTTCTCTACAAGTTGACAACGACGTCGCACTGACCTGGTTCTATAAGTCATTCGATTCTGAGAAATTTCTATATCTTCATTTCCTCTGGAGTCTAGACTATATCATTCCAGTTCCCAGTCTTCGTGAATTCATTCAGAAATAATGCCATGCATGGGCATGATTTCTCTATGCATGTATGTGGGTTATGGTTGGGTGGGGGGTATGATTTTGGCCTCAGGATCACTTAAAATGACCAACATTATGATCATTAGTACGATGTTATTTATCCACGGCATTTTCAACAGTAGGGGCAAAATCGGAAAATATCACTGAACACGGACATATACGTATAGCTTTTCGACATGCACTCATCGCAGTAAAGTCGCATGAATGACAGAATGCCGAGAATCGAAACGATATATCAATAAACGGAACTTTCTAGACTTTTCTAGACTTTTCACTTTCATCATTGAGATGAAAGTGGGGTTCGAAAGCCCCCATTGTCCCGACCCTCCTCCATCCCTACCAAGATGCTACCGGTGTAGCCGCGCCTATTTTGGTCTAGACATGAGATGCGTAGGCGGAGTACGACGTGTGCAGCTCGTATAACTTCTTGGTATAAACTTGAAAGCTCAGTTCTCGTCCGCCCCCCCCCCCCCTCTCTCTTTCTCTCTCTCTCTCTCTCTCTCTCCCCGCACCTTCCTCCCTTGACTCGGAAATCATAAAGAAGATAAAAGGGCACTCTCTACTAGTTTCTAAAACACGAAGACAGCCAGTTGTGCACGTAGCCCATGATTGATGACTGATACCTATTACACGATGATCAATACCACTGGGAAATGAGCAAGGATCCAGTATTACAATGGGTTCATTTCATCAATATTATTACTTTATCTATCACCGACGGGGATTTCTTCGGAGGGAGACACAAGTAGGAAATATAAAATATAAAAAGTGACCTCAATTAAGATGTATATATCCTAAATCATCACTGGGAAGCAAGCGGGAAAGGGTGTCACATTCACCGGTTGCCAATAATATTAGAAGGGGTGTGGGGCACGCTTTTAGGATTGCGCTTAGAGCACCGGCGTAAATCCACTTTGAGGATTGGGGGGATGATCGACTTTTTTGACGATTTTTTTTTCTGTCGATCTCACACTTAAGTATAAACACACCCCTCACCCACCCGCACAGACTCCCTTACACAAATTTTTATATTTATTTTGCGAGCGAGTGAAGCGAGCGAGCCAAAAATAACCACTTTTCTAGTTTTTAATCGCATTTTAAAATAGAAATTCTAAAATATGATGAGCGAGCCAAAAATAAGCACTTTTCTGGTTTTCAGTCGTATTTTCAAATAGAGATTCTAAAATATGATGGTTGCTTATGACAGATTATCAAAAATTTTACTGATTAATTAAAATATATTTTCCTCCTTAAAAAGTGGGGGATATTTGTATACGCCACCCCCCGGGATTTACGCCAATGGCTTAGAGTATGTTAATTGGTTTTAAGAGGGGATTGGACCGTGTCCCTTCCACTCCCAAACTTGTCAGTATAACTACGAGTTACTCGCACGCTTTCATGTACTTTTATATTTCAAGCTTTATTCCTTCTCCCAACGTAAAGACTGTATTTTACAGCAATAAAATCAAGTTCTATTCTGGAGGGAGAAGAAGAGTATAGGCCTAGTCCCTGGAATGACAGATAGAGCTAAGGATTAGTTTACCTGCTTCAGACATAAATCAGTTTCATGGAGAACTGAGAAAACTACGGAAGCTTAAAAGTGCCACCGAGGTGACGAGATAATTTAGGCCAAGAAGACAAGAATACGAGTTAAAAGACGAGATGACGAGTTCTCGGAACTCGGCAAGTCGACTTGTCTAGGACAAGAAGACAAGATGACAAGTTATTGGAAGTCCGCAAGTCGACTTGTTCGGGACAAGATGACGAGTTGTCCGAACTCGGCAAGTCGACTTGTTTAGGACAAGAAAACAAGATGACAAATCCTGGAACTCGGCAAGTCGACTTGGTTGGGACGAGAAGACGAGATGACAAGTTATTTAAAATAGGTAAATCAACTTGTTTAGGGTGAGAAGACGAGATGAAGACGAGATTCGACTTGCAGAGTTCCAATAACTTGTCATCTTGTCTTCTTGTCCTAAACAAGTCGATTTTCAGAGTTCCAAGAACTCGTCATCTCGTCTTTTAACTCGTCTTCTCGTCTTCTTGACCTAAATTATCTTGACATCTCGGTGGCACTTTTAAGTTTCCGTATAAAACCCACTACATCGGGAAAGAGACTGGAGTTTCGTTTCCTTGCTACATATACATTGTGATGTAATCTCGAGAAGTTGGCTATAAGTTTGTAACAATCCCAATACCCAAGTCACACAGAAGACAAGAAAGAGCTCGACCCAAACTGATGATACACTGGCGATACACTGATGAGCTGAGTATCGAACGGTTTGGAGTCAGTTTGAGGTCGGTGTGAATGAGGTATAATGCCATTGGTATCTGCTCCGACGTCCTTTTTTTCGCGCCGATTTTCGATGTAACTGCATGTGAAACATGATCATAGTGTCGGCGGCTGGTGCAAAAGCAGACGACCTCTGTCCTCGTACGACATTTTATAAGTTTTGCTTGGCCCCCAAGGGTCATCTGTTGAGGTAACAGGCCTTGAAATTGATTTCATAGATGGCCGAAACGTGGGTCAAGTTTATTGACCTGGTTACCTTGTATATCAGTAGGGGTGATGAGGTTACAAGAGAAGATAATAGTCAGGTGGGAGTGAAGCAGGTGTGTAATGCATTTTATCTAATTCTTATATTTTCGCCTCCGTTGGAAGATCATGGTGTTATGCTCACGTTCATTTTCATAGTCTTCGCTTTTTTCCCTCCTCTGTTTCTATCTCTCTCTCTCTACCCCCCCCCCCCCTCTTTCTCTCTCTCACACACACTTTTTATTAGACTCAGTAAACTTGTATTCTTCTGTGAGGCAAAACGCCTCGTCCCAAGATGTATAAAACGCCATATCAAGTAAGGTTCGAACCAACACCTCTCATAAAAACGTTTGAAACGTTTGTCCTGTTTTTCCCTCCTTTCACTTCTGCTAGCTATTTTCCAATATCGCTCTTTCAAAAGCGAGATTATGATTTTTTTTTTTAATCTGAAAGATAAATCGATAAAGCAATTTAACATTTCTTGGCTCTGTAAGATAAATTATATCCAAGTGCACTCAGGCGTTATAGATAAGGCCTACACTATCGGAACGATGACAGGTCAGTTATCTACCAAATATTTTATTTATATCAACTGGTATCGTTTCCTTTATATTCATATACTTTTATGTGCGTAATCGTTCGATCTGAAATTCAGGAAATTGGTTCGACATTATCCTTTATAAAACAATACACAAAGGGAAAAGGAAACCGCGTCTGTACAGTTTTTTTTTTATAGTATGATATAGACTTTCAGCTTACACAATAATAAAACAGTAGCTGTCTTGATCAATGTCATCCTTAGCCATTCCGATCAGTCATTAGATAAGACGAAATTAGTAGTAGAAGTAGTAGTAGAAGTAGTAGTAGAAGTAGTAGTAGTAGTAGGAGGAGGAGGAGGAGGAGGAGGAGGAGGAGGAGGAGGAGTAGCAGTAGTATATCATTATTAGTAGTAGTATCATCATCATCATCATCATCATCATCATCATCATCATCATCATCATCATCATCACTATAATTTCCCAAATATTGAGTTTCCTGATTCTAAATGACACTATCTTCTTCGATATGAAGAAGATAGGATATGTAATATGGAATACATATTTAGGCATCAAGGATCCCAAATATGTGAACACTTAGGTATTTTTCTGTCCCATTGTGAAGATATTTTAGGCTTCTCTCTGTTCACCTATTTATCCTGGTATCTCGCTGCCCGATTATGAAATGATCGTTTCCCGAATATAGGAAATTCTAAAATCCATGGAAAGGAGGGGGGCTCCAGCCCCAGTCCCTTTCCCATTCTCTTTCGCCAATGGTTGTAAATGGTCGTCTAGCTGTACGAATATATGTGTATCCCGACCTGCCAATCTGGATAACTTACCCCAAAAAATCTGCCCGGGAGGCAATAACATGGTCACTTTTAGATTTAACTATTTATTACGTTTTTCTCTAGTTTAGGGATGACTCAAGAATTCCCTTTGTAGTTTATAGTTTACTTCATAAAACACATAGGCTTTTGCTGGTAGAGCAAATCTGCCTGAAAGTCGAGTCATCAAAATGCCACTGCCTTGGCAAAAAGTACCACATATTATATCACGGTTCTTCCTCTCACAAGAGCTGTTACAAGAACGTTAAAACACAATACACTGTATACAACATATCACTGTTGTTTTTTTTACACTTCTTTTCTCCTTACAGAATACATCATGCAGTTCTCAGTGTGCCTTCCTGTTCAGTACTTCCTCTTCATCTTGATCACATGTAGTCATGGCCTCCCTAGCAATGAGACAACCAGTATACTCACCGACAACCATACCACAAACACAGACCCTACACCCACAGAACCTACAACAAAATCCACAACCACAACTACAACGTCAAAACCTACAACGGAGACTAAGCCCACCACGGCAAAACCAGAGGAGACGACGACGCAACCCACGACAACGCCGACGACATTACCTCCGACGACAACAGAGCCGGCCACGAGGCCCCCACCTAAAATTCGCACGAGGTTAGTCAATGGCATGCATCCCTGGGAAGGGAGAGTGGAGGTTTCGATATACGGTGGATCGTGGGGTACTGTCTGTGATGATGGCTTCAACATGAACGCTGCTAACGTCGTCTGCAAAATGGCGGGATATAAGAAAGCCATCCAGTACTTCTTTGGAAGCAGCGAATTTGGACGCGGTTCAGGTAAAAGTTATACTTCAAGTTGCTAGCGATTAAAAAAAAAAATGTAAACACACCTGCGAAGAGATAGGTAACTGCCATTATAATTATGAATCTAAGTAGTTCTGGTCTAAGTAGTTCTGGTCTAAGTAGTTCTGGTCTAAGTAGTTCTGGTTTGGGTGGGGGTGATGGTGGTGGTGTTTGGGGTGATGGACGGGGTGGGGTGATGGTGGTGGTGATGGTAATGGTTGGGGTGATGGAGAGGGTGGGGGTGATGGTGGTGGTGGTGGTGGTGGTGGTGGTGGCTGGGGTGATGGAGGGTGGGGGGGGGGTGATGGTGATGGTGGTGGTGGTGGTTGGGGTGATGGAGGGGGTGGGGGTGATGGTGGTGTTGGTGTTGGTGGTGGTGGTGATGGTGAACGTGGTTGTGGTAGTGAAAGCGATAGTGAAGGTGATGATGATGATGATGATGATGATGACGATGACGATGATGATGAAGAAAATGAAGTAGAAGAGGAAGACTACGAAGAGACAACGAATTAAAGGAAACGAAAATGACGGAGAAAGTAGGAGATAAAGGAGAACTCGAACAAGAAGTTCTTTCATGAAATCAACTACTTAGATTCATAACTATAATGCCAGTAACCATTTTAGTCATTACCGATATCATGATCAGCATCGTCATCTTCATTATCATCATCATCATCATCATCATCATCATCATCATCATCATCATCATTAATATCATCATCATCATCATTTCATCATCATCATCGTCATTATCCTGTTAATACAGGATTTAGTTATTTTTCCATTTTGCTTATTTGATATGGTTATCTATTTCATAATATTTGGGGCTGCCATATTTTCAAGCACATTGCTTATAATGGCAGTCCTTCTTCTGCAAATAATCTTATTTTAAAATTAAATCTTATGTTTAATGAATTACAAAAAAAAAAAAGAATTGACAATTTATCATTTGTTTTGTAAATGATTATACTTTGTGTTATGATTCATTGTAAAAATTCTTTTGTATTGTATTTTATATATGTTATCCGAAAAAAAATTGTACATATATCAATGCGGAAGAAAATAAATAAATCAAATCAAATCAAATCAAATCAAATATTCAAGAGAACATGATTTAAATAAAACGACTTATTTTCATTAAAAACCAATGAACAGGCTAACCTCCTGTCTCTCTATGCCATCAGGACGTATTCTACTTGACGAGATAGAATGTGTGGGTACAGAGAAGAACATCCTAGCCTGTGAACATAACCCAATCGGAGTCACTGATTGTTCACATTCTGAAGATGTGGGAATTAGGTGCAGCGAACAGGTCAGGAAAGTCAAACCTCCTGAAAAGGTGAGTTTATCCCCAAGGTATATCAATGCATTTTACAGACTAGAGTGATATCAAGAGACAGTGGTAAAGCAGGAGTCCATGTTCTGACGGGGAAACTGCATTAGAACTGGAAGGGGGGGGGGGCAACTTTCTTGCTCGATAGATGAAATGCTAGTAAACAAGACCATTGATTCCGGAAAGGTTTAGAAGAGGTTTGTAACTTCATATCATCTCATTTCCTCTTCCCCTTCTCTTTCTCAGTTTTCCTTTGTTGCCATTTGATTGGGTGCATATGCTTGTCCCCTCGTTAACCTCGCTGTCTCTTGAGCTAGTTTTTCATTACCATGCTGTCAGTGCACTTCTGGTCATGTTTGCATTTGTATATGCATTTGGGTTTCCCTTGCATTTTTGGACAGTAGGTTTTTCCTCATGTTGAATTCACCCCTGTATTCCATGAATTAAGTCTACTTTACTGCAAACTCCGTTACATATTCTATTCGTATTAAAAAATATTCCGCTTTCTGTTGGTGTACATCTCCAGGTTTTGTTCTAGCAGCAATAAAAACGTTTTGCCCACCTGATATCGCCCACTCAACAGTTCAAATCGTGTTAATTACAGTAAAGGCACGGTCATGGTCACGGTGTTTGCGGGAAAATAAAGAAGTACAATTTCCCATTGAACCTATTCCAAAGCCTTAGTCTGAGGGCCTGTTATGGTGAAAAAAAAAATTAGTGTGAATATCCAGTTCGGTGTTTATCCATTGAAAAAAGTTCAGTGGAAATATCCTTCCCCTGTCATATTTACTACCAGCATGTATGATTTCATTTTGCAGAAGCTAAAGCAGTACAAATTTCGTCTTAATGGTGACCCAACCCCGAAGCCGCAGTCTGAGGGTGTCGTCGAGGTCATGATGACGGGAAAATGGCGGACGATCTGCGCAGACGGATGGGACATCGAAGACGCTCGCGTATTGTGTGGAAGTCTCGGATTCAAAGACGCTATCAGTGTCGAACCTAACCGAAGAAAGTAGGTAACCAAGTCTAGCAGTTCTTTATCAGTGACCACTTGATACCCTTTATTTTTTTTCCTGTCGCTCTTGATAGCCTTCTTTTCAATGATATTTCTATACTTCTCTTGCGTTTGTTCCGATGAGTGCAAGTCGAAAAATTTAGTATGTCATTTATTATAGGGTATTTTCATATGGGTGTTGCCATGTCTTTAAAAGATAAGGGGTCGAAATTTTTTGCCTTCGAGAATATAATTTTAGGAATATTCTAGGAATAAGGAAAGTGACTAAACAGAGGGTTGGAGTTTTAATTCCATAAAATAGGCCCTATGACCATTTTTAGCCATAGAAATTTTGGGGATGCTGTAGAGCTCAAGATGATGATGCACTAAAGCAAGGTCAAAATGTTTTTGGTGGAATAATCATATGTATTTTTATGAATTCATATAATCGTAAACAATGAGTTCTCACACTTTTACAGTAAATCAAGACAACGAAAGAAGTCTATAGTCGCATCAAATTTTGAATGTAACGGCAATGAACATAACGTGAGCGCATGTGAACGGACTCTTCTGAAGTCGCACAAGGACTGCGTATCTAAACGAGCAGCTGAGGCACGATGTGAACGGGGTTCTTTCGTCATGGATGCTGATAAACCACACATGTTGCCTGCCAGTACTCATACTCGTGCTCGTCAACAAGCTCATACGGTACCAGTAAGTATGTCTGAACTTATCTAAATGGAATCAAGACGACACTTGCAAACAGCGGTGGACTGGTCATGGAGTGTTTGGGATAATATTCCCCATGGGCCAGTCGATGTTTTGGCTTGAGGGCCGGCCGATTATGGTCAGATTAACCCTATTTTTTTCTGGTATCTTTCAGGACACAAATTTACTGAGGGGGGGGGGGGGTCAATTTGACCCCATCGTCAGCTCTCGGTCGCAAAAGGTCTGATCGACGCGAAATTTTGCACAGACGTTAAGACAGGTGTAAAGAGTGTCGCTACGCATTTTGTTTGCCGGAAAAAATCCTTTTGTAATTTATTCTTATAAATTATGCAAAAGATGCCTATTTTTCTATTTTTATCATTATTTCCCTCAAATAAGATGAACTGATGCCAAATCTTTTGCGGAAATTTTGTGGAAAGTATTTAAAACATTATAGTAGATGAAAAATTGTCAAACTCGAATTTATTCTTTTGTTATTTATTGTTTTGTTAATATCTTATGTATTTTTTCCTATATATTTCATCATTTTTTTGACTGCATGTGTTCCAGAATTTTATTTTGATAAATTTTAAAAGAGAAAATACGATTCAAATGGGTTAGGAGATGAAATTAGTAGTGTTTTGTAATTTATGAAAGCTTGTTTTTTTCCATTCGTTTGTACACAAAGTTACGCCGTTTTTTCAGCCGACGTACTATTGCAAAATGTGCCGTGACCTCACGACCCCTGGTCCGATTTTCATAAACTTGGTACCAAAATTTGCGCGAGGCTTAAAAAAAAAAAAAATCATGTAGCGGTGTGTCGCGTATGGGGCGTATGGGTCAAACTGCCCCCCCCCCCCCCCCCCCCCCCCGTTAAGATAGGGTTAAAGTGCCGGTCACATCCAAATTTCCCAACCAAATTTTAGTTTAAGTTCCTCCCAAATCGCAAATATGCACGTATGCTACTTACTGGCTTTGAAATTGGGACGTATTAGTGCAACTACACTCCCTCTAACATGTCTGAGGCATAGATATTGATAAGTACTGTAGGTGAATTAAAATCAGCCTCGCCTTTCCATACATTTTGGTGAATTTTGTTTATTAGTTTCTGGTGAATTTTGTCCTTTTTTCAAACTGTTAAAGATCTTTAAAACTCAAGTCTGACAACCAACCTATTCGTAACTATTCGTTTCAGTTTTTTCTTGCTTTAAAGCACTTGAATAATTTGAAGAAAAATATTTTTGCTTTGACCACCTTTCTGATCATGGTGGAAGTTTAGTACCTGTAGAATTTCTGTAGATTTTTTTTCCAAACGTTAATTCTTGCAAATTCGGAAATCGTCTTTTGAGGAATACAAAAACTACATTAAAAACTGCATCTTTTGTAAAGCATTTTTCTGTAAACAGGATGCGAAAATGAACCGACGTTCCGTTATGTTCTGTTGCTTATAATGAACGAAAACTGATATTTCCAAAACAATTTTCCTCCTTTTACAGCAAAAGCCCGATGTCCGTTTCAAAGCTGGTGCTGCGTTTGGTGAGGGTCGTCTGGAAGTCTTTCACGCTGGTCACTGGGGGACGGTGTGCGGCGAGGACTTCGATTTGCAGGCTGCCAGTGTTGTATGTCGACAGCTCGGCTTTGGAACGGCCGCCGAAGTGATAGAGAACGCCTCGGCTTTTGGTCAAGGTAGGATATGAAAGTAAATGATAAATAATTAGATGGTACATCGGGAGACATCACAGTTGACCAATGACAGCTACAATGTCAGTCTAGTAAAGTCAGGCGGTCTATGAGTTTGATATTGCCTGCTTCATAGGATATCGGTCTCCTGAATTCTCAATGGCCTTGCAGGACGGAAATTGCCATCTTACTGGTTGCCAGTGTTTTGGACTGTCGGTCTTATGGGTCCTTTTTTTCTCTTGTCAGTCGGTCTCATGGTAGGCTGGATATCAGGGGAATGTAACAAAACCATCTCCTATCTTGATATAGATTCATACCTTATTGTTGGCAGTGGGTTTTGATAGTAATCATGGAAATAATCATTCCTGTATCTCAGAGGCGGCGGACGTCGGGCAGGGACAGTGGAAGTGGGGTGGACATAATTATTTGGGGAGACAAAAAGTGTCACCCCCCCCCCCACTTCCTCTGTCCGACTAGACGTTCCGCCACCTCTGCTATATCTTATCTTTATACTTTAATTTGAGAATTCCAGGACCTGACTGGAGGAGGGGGGGGGGGGGGGCTCGTTATGAATTTTTGGCAAACCGTTAAATTGCTTTGAAACTATTCCCCCTTCTTGCATGTTTTGCTCCTTAATGAAAGTATGATAAACGAGCTTTAATTCCTATTCTCAGCGGACAAAAACGCACTGAGCATCGAGTTAATCTTAAAGGAGAAAAAAATTATATAATACAGTGCATGAATTTGACTAATATTAGAAATGCATAATACGAAAGTCATTTTCTTCATGTTTCATGAGGATAATTTTTTTTTCCGAAGGTACATAATTCCGGAAAAATCCCAAACCAGGAGGTTTATGATTCTGAAAAGGAAATCGGGTTCTAATAGTCCGAACATTTTCTTCGGTCGGTTCGAAGGTTCATTATGTCGTAGGTACGTTATTCCGTAGGTTCGTGAATCCGAAATGAAGTATTCGTTCACATTAAAGTCTGCTCATCTGAATGATCTGATGCATTATTTCGAAAGTTCGTTATTCAAATAATGAATTAGGGTTAGTAATTCCGAAAGTGAAACAGGTTCATCAATCTGAAGGTTCTTTATTCCGAAGGTTCGTTTATCCTTAAAAATATATAGGGACCATAGTTTCGAATTCTGAACAATATTAACAGGGGCCTTGTGCATAAAATTTAGATTGCTATTTCACGCAGCTTGGATTAAACGCCAATACAATTGACGTTTAATGTTTTGAAGTTGCATTTAACCTTATGCATTAGGTCCTAGGTCTTTTGTAATATCAACTTGCTTTACAGCCAGGTATGGATCCGCGGGGTGGCGCCTGGGCGTCACCGGCGCCATCGCACATAAAATTGGCGCTTTCTCACAACAGTGGCGCCGTCGCCTCATTGATAAGCGTGCGCCATTCGGTCTCAGTCCATACTGTTTTGAAACCCTTAAACTAGATCCTCTAGTGACATAACGGTCCTACTCTCAGATGCTTTTTATTTGATGGTTAATTGATTTCGTTTATGGCTTACTAGGTATCGGCCCTATCTGGCTGTGGGAGGTGGACTGTAAAGGAACAGAAGCGTCTATCATGGAGTGCGGACATGGAGCCTATAACAGGAGTAAATGTGATCATTCACAAGATGTTGGAATAAGGTGCAATGTACCAGACCTAGGTGTCAAAGAAGATGTACGTATTACGTATTTATGATTATAAGCTTAATCGTCGTCATAATGTGGATTGGAATGATTGCAATAACTGTCCAGTGATACATCCATTGTCAGACTCAATCTTCGGTTGCATAAATCTCAACAGAAAATTATTCACGAACAACAGATCATGAGTATGAAATTGATTTTGTATTTGACTTTCGAAAAGGAACATTCAAAGCCTAACAGAAGTTGAAGTAAAGGGAAATGGGTAGTGTGAAATCAAGAGAGGGAATATGAAGGAATTACAGACATGAAATTATGTTGTCACAGCAGATTGATGTGAAACTGAAATGAATGTAAGTTGTTTTAAGAATGGAAAGTGTGGGCGTTTGTGTGGGTGGTGGTGGTGTGTGTATTTGGGTTGGTGGGTGGGTGTGCGTGCGTGCGCGCGAGTGTGGGTGTTTGTTTAATTGGGTTTTTACAGGCTTCTGTCAATCTGATATGTTATTTACATCTGCAACCGACCTGTAACGTCACCAGACGTTACTCTGGTTCGAACCTGGGTCCGATCAGAATCATTTTAGGCGAAGGCAAAGAGCTGACTTACCGCTATAGACCAACTCCTGCGCCGGGGGGGGGGGGGGGGGGGGGGGAGAAATTAGCATATTCAATTTCAAGAGGATTCCAACTGTATTGTTTTGTAGGGAAATGGATTTCAAAAGCATTTTAGATGTAGGATAATTCGTTCGAGGTTAACTCTCTTGTTTAAATAATAATGTTGTGTCCTCATTATTTTTCTGATATATTATGTAAAATTTCTGTCATGTAGATTCGTCTTGTTGGCGGTCGGTTCGATACAGAAGGACGTGTTCAAGTTAAAATCGATGGCCAGTGGGGTCACGTGTGTGGAGGAGAATCATGGGATATGTTTGATGCAATGGTAGCCTGTAGACAACTTGGTTTGGGATACGCCCATCAACCTATGAGAGTAAGTGACTTTTACTTGTTAGTGTATTTTTATTGTTTGGTGTTTTTTTTTTTTTTGGGGGGGGTTGTTACGTTCGAACTATGCATCATAGGCGTTTCCTTATTAATACATCAACTAGTGGTCATGAGTACTTGAATGCTGAAAGCAAATTCTTGTGTATAGAACAAGGATGCTCACTGAGCATGTAGCATTAGTGTAACTTTAATAAATCTGCAGACGTAATCTGCAATTTTGAAGCAAAACGGGAGTGAGTTAACTCTTTGCAATTTTCTGTATATCATAAATAACCTTCTGAGAAGCTGTTTTAAGAACAAGGACTTATTTTAAGAGAGTGAATATTCTGCAGTATGTAAACAGGCCCTTTTTCATCTTGAAAAAAAAAGTAGAAAGATTTTTCTGGAACATTTACGTCTTTTTGGTAAAGATGTGCTCACTTTCGCAGTCATTTTAACGTGCTGAATAGTTCTTCATTCGTCCCCAGCTATATAATTTCAAAGTTTAAATGCAAAATCTGTAGTAGAGTTGGAGCAGTGCTTTGTTAATATACCAATCATTTACTTTCTCATTATTGCAATATTAAAATTTCTAGTGTTAGAAATCAGTCTTTTTTATCTGTCGTCATGAAACGGCCGAGTAAAATCTGAATTAACCCTGTGATTTAACCCTTCCTTGGTCCCCAACTATAATGTCAAATCTAAAGACCAAACTCAGTGGTGGCGGTGGGGCAATTCTTACTGATTACTATTTTCCACATTATTGTAATTATTTTTATTTTAATGATCGCAGTGTTCTTACTTTTAAAGTTAAAAATTGGACTTTGGTCCATCGTCATGTGAGTATTAGATCTCATTTCTTCATATTTATTAATTTCATACAGAGCACACGTTACATGGGCAGATCAGGGTATCCTATCCTGATAATGAATATGAACTGCACAGGCACTGAGAGAACACTGCTCGAATGTCCTCACGTGAGAAGTAGTGATAATGGGACTTGTATGGCTGATTATAAGGCAGGAATTCTATGTGCACATAGTAAGTAAAGTAATTATGCATGACTTGTGACAATCTGCTTCAAGGAAATTTATCTTGCTTTGATGACACTAAGCCCCCCCCCCCCCCCCCCCCCCCCCCCCCCCCACACACACACACTGCGCGATCTGTCTGCAATCCGATTTCGGGAAAAATGTTAAAATATTTGATATGTACATTTAAACTTGGAAAATTATATTGACCACAGTTCTAAATAGTCGTATGAATACTAAAGTTGAAACTCCGGGCTATTGCGAGCCTCCTTGTAGGTATAAAAGCGAAGTCAACTCCGAATCGTAGCGACGCCATAGTCATGATAATAATCGGCTACGATTTGAAGCCGATTTGGCCTTTACGCCGACCTGGCTTTCAGTCAACCAATATTTCGATTTTAGTATTCCTACATTTATTCCAAACCTCAAATAAGACAATTTCACTTGTTTAGACTTTCGTATTTGATGCAAAATGCCATTTGTTCCGAAATCTGGTCGCAGTCAGTGAGTCGAATCGTATTGTGTGCAGTGGTCTTAATAAATTAGTGATGTGGATGCTTTGGAATGAGTAAGCGAGATGAGTATGATGCTTGATGGTGAAAGGGATGACGGTGGTTATAGAAATAATGATGATTGTGACCGTGTGCATCACATTAAAGAGAGATGTTTTATGTTATAAGCACGCCGATAGACTAGAAACAGAGATTATGAAAAAAAAATTGGACTGAAATATTTTTTTCTGTTTGTTTATTTGTTTGTTTGTTTGTTTGTTTTGTTTGGTTGGTAGGTTGGTTTGGTTGTTGTTGTTTTTTTTTTCAAAGACGTGGTTGAAATTAACATTAAATTAAAGCACCAAGGATAGGAAGAGTAAACTAGCACTAGAAGATCAAGTTATGTGGCACAGTAGATTCTTACTATTTCGTCTTCCTTGCCTTCTAGATCTTCCTGATGTCCTCATGGATGTCCACGTTCTTCAGTCATCCATCTACATGCAGGATTGGCCCATGTATATGCTGCAATGCGCTGCCGAGGAGAACTGTCTTTCATCTGAGGATCATGTCCGAGGAGCGCGTCGTCTGCTACGGTTCGCCAGCGCCATCATGAATCGAGGAACGGAAGAGTTCCGTCCTGTGCTAGGAAGATCCAACTGGGAATGGCATGCGTGTCACAGGTAGGTGTACAGGCTCTCTTATCCATACTTAATTTGGCTTAGTATTTTCTGTTTCGGTCCTTCGTTATGTAATTGGTCTTCCGCTCCTTTCTCGGCAGCTTTCAATTTTCTTATATACCCTTTGTCTACATCAACATCTTTTGCCGATATTTGTAATGATATATCCCTCCGTCTCCGACTCTCCGTGGTTTACAACTTTTTCTTTCTCAGTCTTTTCGTCACTTCATTCGTGCATTTTCACTTTTGACAAATTTAGATTTTGTCTTCATCAATTTCGTTGATGTCTGGTATTTATCGAAAACATAGACGTATTATAAATGGAGTTTCTTATCCAGTAGGCCTTTAAGCTTCTTTTTTCATTTCATTCATTTTATTCTCTGCACGTGGGAACTTTCTCATCCGCTACAAAATTTGCAAATCCACTACTATGAACGAAATGTCTCGTTGGTTTCTTTGTCATAAATCATCTCTTTTTGTTTCTGGACAAAGGTGGACACAAATAATAATACCCCTTTTCTCTATCCCCTTCTAGGCATTATCATAGTATGAATGTCTTCTCCCATTACGACTTGCTTGATTACAATGGCGAACGGGTAGCCGAGGGGCACAAGGCGAGTTTCTGTCTTGAAGACGTGTACTGTGACAGCGGTGCTCAGAAGGTGTACAGCTGCGACGCGGGCACCCAAGGAATATCGGTGAACTGCGTCGATATATATCGTAATGATATCGACTGTCAGTGGATCGATATCACTCGTGTCCCACAAGGATCGTATGTTTTAAGGGTAAGCAAGAATTTGTGCTTGAAACAGAAAGGCATGAGTTGTCAAGAATCTGGCCGATTTTATTTTAAGAACATTCCCTCCTTTTACGCGATCTCCCACTACCGGCTGAATGCAAACCGAAGATGGTGTGTTCCCGCATTGAGCTCACGAACTATTAAACACGTCATCTGGCAGCAGATAAGGAGCCGATAAAGATATGTAATGGAACGGGGACGAGCTGCGTTTCACGAAACCGTCATAAGTCTAACTTCTTGGACATCCCATTGAAACGCGTGTTGTAAAATTAATACGCGTTTAAATGTGATGTCCATGAACTTAGAAGGTTTCGTGAAACGCAGCCCAGATTCCGCACTATACACTTGAGCTCAAGAACTCTTAAACATAAACACTCCATCTTCGGCTGGCAGCAGATAAGGAGATGTAATGGAACGGGGAATCGCTCCTAAAAATCTGCAGGTTCTGGACTATACACCATGGATGTAGAAAGGGGCACTGGGGTCCCGGGTGGTCTCTGTCTCCCAATCGAATTGCAAAAATACTGACAAGGAAACAGAAGAACGTAGGTAGCTTGAAATCAGTAACTCATCCAACCACCCGACCCGCGCCCCTCACCCTCCCCTCATACGATTACCTTTTTTTCTTACAGCTCCATGTGTTTTTAGTCCAAGGCTAAAGACTGTTCGTGACGAAAAATGAATAATGATAATAATAAATTCAGTGCTCAGTTCACTGATTTCAAAACCTAGGTCAGTGTTACCAAATTTCGTTCAAAATTCATAAGAAAAAATGTCCTTGGTTTTGTACGTAGTTCTAATTCTTAAGACAAATTTGCTACGATTTTCTAACTTTGAATAATACACAGTTTAGTTTTATAACTCCATGATGATTTACATGATGTTGTAAGCTACTGCCATTAAGATGCATTTCAAAAAGTATGTCAGTGTAGGTATAAACCATTTTCTTCTTTTTTTTTCATTGTAAAACGACTTTCGTAAAAAAAAAAAGGAGACATTTGGTGTCCCCAATTGTTGTAGGTAGAGTAGAGGAACAGAAAAAAATTGTTTTAATACATGTTCTCTTTCTTTTAAATACACAGCCCAAAATCTTCAAGTACCCGTGAACGTTTGGATTAGAAAATAGTATGAGTAAATGGGTTGCTAGAAGAAAGATGTAACGCATAACTCTTTATGCACCATGTAGCGCAGCTCTGATAATTTACAGCTTGTCAACTTTGTCACTTTTTTCATTTAGATTGATGTAAATCCTAATCATGTCGTCGGGGAGACCGATTTCACCAATAATGAAGTCGTGTGTGATGTATATTTGACATACAGAGTACGCATTACAAACTGCCGATACGGTAAGACTCAATGAACACTTCTTTTTTACCTTATCAAAGTTGTTTGGTTTGGAGGAGGGGTTAGCGCAATGACAGATTCGAGCCAAAGAAATGTAGACGTCAGACGACTTACGGTGCATTGGACTGAAAATTTCTGCAGGGTGGTTACCGACAGTTGCATAGGTTAGAATTAATAATTCGGGACCCGGTTCGGGACAGCCCATTAGACTGAAAGCCCACAAGATGAACAGTGTCCGTCGAGTAAACCCTCAGAAAACTTATTAGATGGTCCATCCATGAAACTGAAATGTCGGCTGGCAGTCTCTAAAAGATTACGGAAGGCGAGAAAGACGTTTAGTTATCGTGCAACTTGAAAGCCATGCATTCTAATCACGAAAACAATTTTGACACTTGAAATCTGTTTTTAATACATTTTGTCAGAAGGATATTTCATGCATGTCTGTTTGCCTTAGGATTTATATATTGCTACAAACGTTCTAGTACCGGTTTTTTTTATATTTCCAAACTATTCCGTTGTATTTATACCACATAAGACACAGGGTAGCCTGGGATAGGATATAGGTTTGTGTGTAATGCCTTGATCAGGAAAAGCGGTGGGAATGTAATTTTATTCATATAAGTCCTTTGCACAAATAATTATGATAGTGAAAAATATAAATTTACAAACTAAATATGGTTTTTGCGATTGTGTTCTTTTTCTCAATTATTGCAGCTGATGACTCATAACCTAAAGAGCGACATCTTTTGATTAAATAGCTACGAATGGACCAAAGCAAGACCCTATCGCCAGAGAATGAACCAACCAACCTGTTACTGCATTATATCACGGTTATGGGGTGCTGTAAATACCAAATAAGTTTTCCATATCCTCGCTTTTTACTTTTGAGCCATCACAATGATTTGTACAGTGTAGAAATATTGTAAAAAAAATGTTTTAAATCATTTTGTTGTAAAAATGGAAGTAAAAAATTATATTCATTTTCGTCGATTTATGTCGCTGGGTTTTTTCAAGTCACCGATTTTAATGAACCTTATATAGGGAAGGCCTGAGTTATACTCCGTGTTAATACCACTATGGCGGTATGTGTACTCCGTTCATGATATCTTTAAACTCTTGCCGTTCTTTTATATTGACATGAATTACCTACATTTGTAATGTGCTAGCATTTATACACCAAAGAGATGACAAGTGCTGGAACCAAGGTTCCAATACAAAGTCTGACAAAAAGTGGGATCACTGTAGTATCGGCCTATTACTTGAAGATCTTGGCTCTAATAGGAGGGGTCCTGGGTTTCATTCTTGCTCTGTATTTACATCTTGTGCAAGGTGTTACGCCATTTGTCCCTCTGAAACCACATTTATTAACCCATTCGTGACAGGAATTATTTGAAGCCTAATTTGATCAGCTTTTTTCTTCAAATTGGCAACACCAACATTTTTATTTTATTGCTACATTTTTCTTATAAAAATCATGTATCTGAAATAAAAATAAATTGACAAAAAGTATGATAAGAGGTCAAAAAAAGTTGCCAGTTTGCAGGATAAAAGAGTGATTTTAAACTTTCTATCACATTGCCAATTTAAGGATTTTAATGCTTATTTTCCTTTAGAAAATTTTCAGCATCAAACAACAAATACTGACGCAACCAAATGGGCACAGTTTGTGTAGAATTTTTCTGCTCTTTCTGCTCATGTATTTGGTATGATTTTTAGAGCTTTGCATCAAAAGTTATTAGGCCAAACCACAAAATGTGGACCTCTGTCACGAATGGGTTAAATAGATAACTAACAATGCTGGCGGAAAGATAACTGCTGAGTCCTATCAGAAGGGCGGTATTAATACTACGAGGCTACCCTAGATAAATCAGAAGATATTATCGTTACTATTGTTCTTAATTACCATTTTATAGCATTCAGACATGTGAGAGATCGAAGCATTGAGCCACGGCTAACAG
>CM057159.1:26386348-26401348 GCA_029962745.1 Echinometra lucunter | reverse complement strand
CCCCCCCAATCTTTTCATAAACTACATCACACCCGTGACCCATCTATTCTTCATAACCTGAAACATAACTGACATTACCAAAATCTAGTCAGTGGCACAATAGGAAATTCAAAGAGTGAGGGCCAAGTGAAGCCAACGCAAAAACTTGGAGAGCAAGATATCAAGATATAGAAATCAAGCCTCGTTATTCTTTATCCAGGAGCCGTCTGTGAGTACCGTTTTCCACACGGTTTTATGCACCCCACCCCGTTACTGAACCTGTTCCGTTCTCTAAGGCACTCGATGTGTGATCTATTTGACGACACCTAAAAGAGATGACTTCAAATTGGATGACCTAGTCAAACATTTGATATCCCTTATTTAGATTATATTATTCTTATTGAACATTTCATTCCAGTAAGTGAATTTTTCGCGAATTATCATTCAGTTAAAATAGTGTTAAGTACGATTTGTGTAAAGGCTGTCAGCGGTGGAACTAACCTGTTGGGAGGGGAGTGGAAGTACATGTGCCAACAGGACTTTCTTGATCTTCAAAACCAACTTCGTTTTCAGTCCAGACAGTCACGTTTTACTCTTTCAGTTTTGTTAATCCTAACTTCTTTTCAATACTTTTATTATTTTGTTGTAAGAAGATTAATCGCATCAGCCTCTCGTGTCACTGTGGGAATGAATTAATCACGCTGGATTTCACGAAAAGATAAATATCTGAATAACTGATAAAAAATGAACTTGGCTCAAAAATTTTCCCTAACTTGAGTCACTGTGGCTCAGTTAGCTCTCTTCACAACACAGCCAAATCAAATCACAGCACTTTATCAAATATAAATAACGTCACAAAATAACAGAAAATATATACTTCATGATAATAGTGCTAGCTTGGTCGCTAACAAGTGCCTTGTTCTTAAGACCTTATAAACAGAAGGGTGTTTTCCAGGACGAAACTTATGTTGATTTGTACTCCAGGCATTTGGGCTAAAGTAAGTGGTTCGAATGTGCATCTTAGAGTCTGTATTGCATATTAGCAATTTGACCATTTGTGATTGAAAATTTAAAGCAACTTTCTTCGGTTCCATTATATGATGTATTTTCTCTTGCCCTTGGTGTCCATATTCCTGAGCTGTTGTTTCATGTACCGCTTCTTCTCCTTGACGATGTGCTTTTGAGCACATTTCTTCTTCTCCGGTTTAACCAGTGCCATCATTTTGTCACATATGACGACATCGGCCAGATCTGGGCAAGGTTCGCCGTGATTCCTCGGCTTCTGTTGAACCAGACGAAACCGTCGCTTCAGACCTACCCGACAAGTCGCATCACAGTGGCTCCACCCACCCCATGACGTCACTTCGCAGTCTAGAGGAGTCAGGACCTGGTCTGAAATCGTCGTAGTCGCTTTCGTATCTGCCAAAGATTTAAAAAAGACGACACGCAATGTGGCACATAAGTCTTTTTCCTACTATATACACATTTAGTACAAGTCTACGGTCAAAATCATTTCCAGATATTTGAACTTGAAATAACAGTTTTAGGTTAAATTCTTTAATTCCAACAAAATACAAATATAAACTGCCTTAATCATGTTAATGACCTGACTGAATATTACTTTGTCAGGTTCAATGATTTCCTGCTGGAGGGTACTGTATCACAAACGCCAACAGAGTCCCCATGCAGAAAATTTTTGAACAGTTTCCTAGTCTTGGCACTTAGCAATATGTACGAGCACGGTATTTACAATGATATAAAATTCGTAGGACAACGTAACGTGCCACTATACCACATAGCTGTACAGAATGATACAAGGTAACATAATGTAACATAGTGTGGTCATAGACATATCACAGTGTGATTGACGATCACCTTGTGATCATTTTCGTAGCTTGAACAAAATAAAAACACAGTGTTCGCTATATTTCTAGACTGCATATATAGTAGATATATCTTACCTTTTATCAAGCTGTAAATGCCTTTTCTGTTCTTCATCAAGATGGCATTGTCATCTGGTTCAGTGTTGGTTACCCCTCGATCGCTCTGCAGGAGACTCATCCAGGCAGGCTGGGCGTTCTGCACTCGAGACAGCGTGACGTGTGCTATGCGTGGTAGATGCGCTAGCCTCGGGTAGTAGAAAGAATTGGCCGGGTGGCTGGGGACCCGGGATGTGATCTCGGCGATCGGCTGACGTGGGACCTCGGGGAAATCCGGTGAGGTGAACATGAACCCTTGGTCCGTACCCGCATCGAAGGGGTAAAGGTCCAATGTCATGTCGTGAATCCACTCGCCGCTTCGGCAGAGGTCAAGGGATGACTGACCCACAAACCAATCGGGACTCGGGTCGATCCGGACAGCGAATGAGACCTACGTCAGGGACAGAAAGAGAAAGTGAGGTATATAAATAGGCCAAAAAGGTGTGCCTGGATCTGTTCCTTGTGAGATTTCAGTGACGTATATTGAATTGACTTGCATCTGTTAAGCCGATGTAGCTGACCTTTCCGCACTCTCCCACGCCTACACACAATTACCGGGTCATTACCAGCTCAAATTGAACAGAAAGTAAAGGGAGTCCTGCGACTGGGGTGGTATGATCAAGGCTTGTTTCTAGTGCAGGGTAATCACTTCATGAATTTTGATACATTTAAGCATATATATTAATGTAAATCCTCTTTTCTTCCCCATTTTGTTATGTTACTCGGATTGAGAAAATAAAACCCTCCTCATTCACCCAAATGTTTAACAGTGATTAAGTTCGATTATTTACATCCAGCTTTAATATCAAATACACAACCCTTGAATTTCTGAAGAGAAAATACAGATCAGATCCAATGAAGAAACTTTTGCTTCATTTATCGTAAGCTTTAGTTGAGTTCATAATTAACATATTTACTGCTATCATACAGGTTTATTTTAAAGCATTATCTAGTCTTATTGTCTCTTAATAGTAATTTACTCCTATTTCAGTGACACTGATATAGGGGCCTACTACTTTCAACTCCACCATTGACCAGAATGCAATTAATAGACAATATCTGCTATGAAAAGATCGTGCCGAACTATTCATAATAATTCTATCATTCTCCTGAGGACGGTAAGAACATGCTTACTGAAACATCGAGAGTGGGTAGGTCCTTTTCAGGACCACACTCATCTTCAAGAAAGAATACTTGGTGTACCGTGAAGCCTTCTATTTCCAATACTATCCTCAGTGCAATATTGTTGTTATGTCGAACAAGAACCGTGCAAAATCTGTTCACGTTATTAAGTGACCTACTGAAAACTGTGGGAAAACTTGCTTTATATCAGTATATTTTCAAAAGGAGGTCTCCCTTGAATGTGCATGTTGTAGTAAACAGTATTCAACATGTAATTCAATATAATCTGAACGAGGGTTGCTACTCCATCTATCTTACCTCTGTGAATTCTCGCTGCATTTTAAACTGGATCGACGTCCTGCCAACTCCACTAGGGACGGCGGCACTGGCAAAGGTGGTGTAGACATCAGATGATCTACCCGTCAATGATGGCCGAAGATTCTTGATGTCGGCTCCTTCGACGAACCGAGAGAAAGGCTCGCTGGAGACTTCACCTTCTTTCCACATCTTGAAACGAGTGTTGTGTACCACACCTGAATCATTGAAAGAAAACAGGTAAGTTTTAAAGTTTATCTGTTTTGATGGTGTTCCGATATATTTGCGCGGGGGGAGGGGGTTTTCTTTCTTTCTCTCTTTCTTTCTTTCTTTCTTTCTTTCCTTCGAGTTTCTTTTTATGAAGGGTGTAGGGTTTGGGTAGCAATTTGTTTAGATCAGTTGTAGAGTTATGGCCGAGGTCACAGTCGGGAAATCTGTTAAATGTAGAAAAGTGACAGGGGAGTATTTGCTGGGGGAGCATGATGACAGAGCCACTACCACACCAGACAGAATCACAATGTGAACGCTTCACAGTATGTCTCCAAACGGGAGTTGAAACTTCGTAGTCTCAGGCATCAAAGCGTGACGCAGTTAAATGCACTACACTACGACAATCTGGCAACAGAAGGCTGTTTGCAAGTTTCCACAGCGTGAAACGGTTAAACACACTGTGTTACAGTAAGACCTCTGGCAATATAGGGAATTACTGTTTATAAGTTTCTACGTTATGACGCAGTTAAACATGGCACAATACGACATTCTGGCAACAGAAGGAATTACTGTTTGTAAGTTTCCGCAGTGTGACACAGTTAAACACACAATGACACAATACGACACAGTGGAAACAGGAATACATGTAATTGATATTTGTACCCTTCACAATATTGCAACAGACAAGGGTAGAAACATTCCGTCTGACGTCCAAAGACTGGCATATTACAACATACTGTGATGCCACAGAAGAAATCTGTCTGTACACACTACAGTGTGGTCATCGAGAGGAATGCGTACATAAACTGTTTTCAAACAGTTGGTCATGGTTCGACACACTGTGGCAGTGACAGCCACGGTGCCGTACACACAGGATCTAGTACACAATCTAAAAATTTTTAGTCATACCTTGCATGCTGTTGGAACTGATTTTGAAAACTTTGACGTTATTATAGACTTCATTTATGTATATCTCACTTATTTAATCACTGTAAATATCAGTTCCGTATGTACTGCAGAGCCTTTCTATTGATTTGGGGGGGGGGGTCATGTTTATATGATATAGAACTACAATTACGCCCGGAAGGGATGGCGGAGGTAATGACAATTTCCTCCTCTTCAGGGAATAATTTACACCAAATTTGACTCACTCATTCGATAATTTCATAGTATTATCTTTCAGGTGCCCTATATATTTGACCCGAAAGGGGAATGACCACTTCAAATCATCGTGATCAACAACCAGTTGATATAGGTAAAGAGTACGTGCTCCTCGTTGCTCAAATATATTGCTTTTGTTTGTGAGAAGTAGGACACTATGGTTTAAATAAAAGGATTTTGATTCGCAAAAGGCCTGCCATATCAAATCAACTCGCAAAAGACATTTACTAGGAGGCAGTTGCACTGTTCTGCCGGAAGCAGGTGCGTCATTAGAACATTTCGAATTGCGGCGGTTTGCGATATACTTTCCGATACAGCCAACCATAGGCGGAAATCCTGCTTGGAAGGGGAGACGCATATCTCTTCTCCCCCCCCCCCCCCCCCCCCTTCCCCACCCTTCACAACGATTTGATCTAGAAGGGACGATCCCCTCCCCCGCCAATGTAATATAATATTTGATAAAACATGGGTTTTAAGAGTAAAAAAATACCGACCACACGTTTCAAACACAAATTTTCGCCCATCCCGACAATATGGACAAGTTTTACAGAAACAAACTGCCTTTAAGTAAGAAAATTTGGGTAGTAATTCTCAACATTTGAAAGTTCCCCAAAAAGGAAAAAAAAAAGTAAAGGTCAGATTTTCATCTTTGCCAGCAAGAATTAAGATCTTTTACAAAGACGAAGCAATAGATTTGCCAAGCGAATGTTTGGGTTTGGACATTTCAGACTGAAATTTACAACACAAAGAAGGTGTAGAGTCCCCTACCGATTGGGCATCACTTTAGCAATGCTTCTGTGCACTGGTCACATGATATCTATAGGAGAAATAGGTCATATTTGCTGATACCATTCCGAAATGAAATCACCCAAGTTCTGTCAAAACAGCATTCCTTGTACGTGTAATGTTATTTAGTCAAGGTGAGTATTTTGGAAAGGTGTTTGCCTGAGAAACTGACCTATGTCCTGTGGCTATGATCTAATTCAGAAAGTGACCGTCACCGGACAGCTGCTAAACAAGATACAGTGAAATCTGAAAGACATGACAGATTGGCGTCAAAGTCTAAAGTCAGGTTAAAGTTGTATGTTTGCCCTGAATAAACACATCTTATTCATTACCTCTTCTTTGTGTGCTTTATTTGGTCTCTAGCCTGAAGACGACTCAATCTACACCACTTTGCCTATCCCGAAACCAACTTACATGAGGCAAAGGCTAGAGTGCTAAGTGCAGTTGCATGTGAAGAAGGCATATTTCAGCTAAGCAATACATCACTGGATATGATAACGGCAAAATCAAGAACTCAGAATCAACAAAGTGTGTTTGAAGCCATAAGCGATAAGTATCAGCTGCAGACAAGGTAGAGATATCAAAAAATCATTAAAACTCTAGATTATGCGTTTATTGTCATTGATAACCACCCTTCTATATTTCTCTTAGCCCACATAACTGCGTAATGTTTTGCAAAATTAGTGATCATACTAGCCCAAAACATGACGTGAATTTTCCACTTCCAAATTGCCCAAAGTTTGATCGAGAACACAGTCACCCTTCATGGGCGCTTCTTTTTTTAACCAGATAGTACCTACGAGTGTTCATTTCCTTTCGTCTTTAGTGTTCATCTGCAGTGTCTCAAAATGATGTTGTAGGAAATGTTTCCGATGCCTAAAACAATTGGTTTTCGTAGAAATCCAGGCCTCAGGCACCAAGGAGACTTTCCCCGCCGTTTCTCATGACAGATAGAATGTTGATGTACGTTTACATTGCAAAACAATATCAGGTTCTCATTAAACGAGTCGAACAGTTTGCAGGCCTTCTAACTTTCACCTATTGTTGACGAGGATCAAAGCAGGAAATATTATGACATCTTAAGTTGTTTTTTTTTTCAGGAAAGTGCACTGTCGTTCTCATTTTCTCCTATTATGCAGGAAAGAGACTGGATTGGCATTGGTCAGTGCAAGGAGTTCCTTGGTCAGTGCGATTTTTCCTTTAGGGTTTTTTTTCTTTCGGTCAGAGCTGAGAGTGGGCAGTAGTCGAGATCTTGCGACCCACTGGGTTTGTAATGATGACTCGTGTTATAGACAAGTGCCAATTTCGATGTGGAAATGACATCTTAAAAGCTCCTTCTTTTTTATTCAAAATCGCTCAGTTTCGCTGTCCTAGTCGGGTACTTCAAAAACCATTTGCTAATCAAAAAGCTAAATGGCCTGGTAATGTATCTGCGGGATCGCAGAGTCTAGTGTTTATATTCACGGTGTGGGGTCTTGGACAAATCTTTCTAGAAAGTTTTCAAGCGCGATGTCGTGAGTAACCGGCCTTGTCTGTGAAGAAACAGACCAGGCAACCAGTGGTTTCATGAGAAAGCGCGCGTGGTTGCTATGGTTTCTTGGCGATAGAACTGGCGGGAACTCTTATTCACCTTGAGTTGGTAATTGAGAATTACTGAGCGAGCGGAGTGTCGGATTTCATCTTGTGTGACTCATCTGGTTCGGTTGTGACGGCGGCCTGCCAAGGGTCTTGGCATCGACTACCTACCAGCTAGTCGAGAGAAAGTCATGAGCTAGACATTTTCTTTCCCCGCTGATTGAAATTGAACATTGTTGTACATAAAGAAGAAGCACATGACTGATATTGGAAGATAAACTAGCTCTGACCCAAGCCGCAGGTCATGTAGTATACAGGGGTTCCCCCCCCCCCATCTTCTCCTTCTATGAGATTGCATTTTATATGGCCTATGTACCTGTGTAACCACCATCATATCATTCATATTTTTAAAATTATACCTTTATTTTCAGTGTTAAACTGGTTCATCATTTCAAAATAAGTTTTCAGTTTGACAAGAAATAAAGAAAAGCAAAACAACTGAAGTTGTGTTGTTTACCTCAAACTGTAAAACGCAAATTCTCTTCATCCTTTCTACCACGCTCATCCCATTTCGCTTTGGATTATCTTCTTTCCTCGTTTTTTTTTTTTCCAGATTGTTTTTTTTTTCCGAAATTCATTCAGATCTTCCTTCACATCAGAGCACGGAGAAACGAAAGAGAAAACTGAGAAAAAATCCTCTTTTTGCCCTCCTTATTTTGCGCCTTGCAACATGGCTCTTTATGTTTATGCAGCAATGTTTTACCATCTGTAGTAGATAGCAGGGGACGAGGATAGGGTTACTATGACAACATGACTACATTTTCGTTGTTTTCTGAGAAGATAACGAGCTGACCGGAGAAAAATGCGGCTTACGCAAGGCTCTCTCGTTGGGTGACATTATAACCCAATCCTGGTACCTAAGAAGCCGTGTAATAGCGGGTTCAAGACCGTTAAGGTTTAATTGGTGTGATTAAAGCCTCAGGCTGTCGGTCAGTCTGACATCTAAACACATAGTCGAGCTTGATCCGATCCAGACCTATTTCCTTCTAGTGTGCTTCGTATGCCACCGCAATATATCTACAGCCTTATGTTTGTAGAAGCTACTTAATGGTGGTTTGATAGTAATAAGATAACCTGATTGGTTTGCTCCTCACCAAGTGGTGCCTGAGCTAACAGGCCTAGATTAGAAGCAGTAGTATTGATATCGAAGTAAAAATGGCAGAATATTTTGTACTCGATGTTATCTGATTATGCATAAAGACAGAAATGTATGTGTAGTTCTCTCTGACCTGTCGACAGTCATGTGGGAGTTCAGTGGTGTATTGGTCGGAGATCATCGTCAACAAAATCAACTAATCCCCTTAGGTCGCATGTGCTGAGGTAATATCATACTCTTGGTACATGTCATCCAAAGTGAGGTAGACAACCGATTTCGCGACTAGTACTGTCTTAAACATTAAAGTCAATCGATGTCAAAACCATTTCATCATGTTAGCATCTACGGTTTTGCGTCATAATCGCTGCCTTTTTCGAAATTAAGGTAGGATGGAATATGAAAGAGGAGGGCAGTATTTCTTTGTTATCTCCTCATGTTTGGTGAAGGAGTCTTACACATGAGAAATACTACTTTTGCAACCACCATTGCTTTTCCTAATATTGCGCCTAGAGTCTGTTCCAAACCTGATACCCAAACATTTTTTCTTTTTCATTACTGTTAATACATTTGACTTCCATCGAAATTGCAGACAGCAAAAGACTTCACCATTCTTGATGGTTGACTCTAAAACATACACCACACACACTGGCATCGCACATGTGCAACTGACAGATAAGGACATTATTGTGAAAATCAACGGAGTTACTACCCCGCCAGACTAAAGGTATTCATGACTTTATACTGCCAATTTCACACCATTTGTTCACCATAAACTTCACATCTGTTAAACATTCTCACATTTTCTCATAACATTTTGCTCCATTATTTTTCTTTCACATACCTTCAGTCTACCCTCTGCCATACATCTGCTTAAACCTTCTCACATTTTCTCATCTCTTTTGATTTCTTTTCTTATTCCATCTGCCATATTTTTCCTTCAGTTCTTCCCCAGCTACTCTTCATTTCATCATCCATCTTTTTTTTTCTGATTCTCTGGAGGTGCTCGTATTTCATCTGGACTCTAAGGGAACCAGCAGTGAGACAGCGTGTTTGATTTTTAACCCCAGCGTGGAACATCCTGAACCACTCTTGATGGTAGAACTCACAGCGTGCCCGCAAGCCCCCATCATTACATCCTCCGACAAGAACAAACTTGAGCCCGCCTTGGACTAGAAAAAAAATTGAACTTTCTTTTTGATATCTGATTTTTTAAAGGTATGGTTTCGTTTATTTTTCAGTTCAAAAGTTCTGAAAGTCAATTTTTAGTACTTGCAGTGAATCTTCATTTCACGTACAAAATGCTCAATAAACCAAAGAGAATTATTCTCATATCACGCATGCTTTATGTCAGCTGAATGTAAAAAGAAGAGATTTTGTAATTTGGCAGAAAATTGTTCAAAGTTCAAATCATACAGGAATGAAAAGAACGACCTCTCAGATAATCAGAGATGAGAAATCTCCAATGTAATTTAGATAAGAGAGTCTTTCTGATTCTGCAGGAGTAACAACACAACCGGAAACTATTGAATCCTTAATAATTTTCTTAAATGCTTATCAAGAATTTCTTCTTAACTGAGTATTTATAAAGGTACCTTCTGTATATTAATAAAGGTATTCATATCTCAGAGATTATTTTGCGTTCTTCAGTTTACCGTTTCCAAGACAATTGAATGGGTAAAACTGAATTTACCTGTACATGATTATCCAGAAGTTTCTTTGGATGGCTCGTTTTTCATTTTAATTTTTTTTAAAGTATTTTTATGTGTGGCTTAATATCAATTAGTTAAGCCATAGGGTCAAAACAAATATAGCATTTTATTCATCACATCTCCATTCCACTACCCGTTTCTATACAACAGAACTCATCGCTTACATTTTAAGTAATGCTCTATCTGAAGTAAGACATTTCCAGTAGTTTAAGTTGCAGCTGTGAAAAGAATGGTTGATGTGGGAAGAATGGTGGCAGACAAGTAAGACTTAGAAGTGGAAGAATTGAAAGAGATCAAAAAATCTTCAGGTAGTAAAAGAACTCCTTTGAAGGATATCCAGGTAATAGGATCTCTGCAGCCGGTCTCAGCATGAACTGTGGACCCCTATAGTAGAGTTCAAAGGACACAAAGCAAAAAGATCATCCATGTGCCCCTGTGCAAAGTACTCTGGTAGGTTCTTTCAAGATGGAATCAGGAGATTGAATCTACTTCTGATGTGGTATAAATGACAAAGAAGCTCTGGTGTTCGACCTAGGTCTAAGCTCACAATCGTTATTTAGTCTACTTTTTATCTTACATAAATTAAAGATATCGTTACTAAGAAAATCTAATGAGAACAAGGAATTAAATGCAGTACCGATTTATTTCAAATGAACATGATTAATTTGTAAAGGAATGCCAAAAAAATTTAAGCAAGTAATCTCTGAGTGCCATTGCATAAAAACTTACTATTATAGTAACTTTGCCAACATCCAATCAAAATCTAGTATTTCATGAAAAGTTACCATTGATGGCAAATTACTATAATAGTTTTATGCAACGGCACCCTGGAGAATTATAAAGATATCATTGTCATAATGAAGTTAACTATTGCAATTTAAAATGTACGAATCTATGATTTGAAATTTCCAGCCAATAAGATTACTCAATTGCACTAAGCAATCATATTTTCTAAACTGAAGAATGCAGTACCATTTTAATCATGAATGTTTCATACCGATAGTCTATATAAATATATGTTGCTCTTTTATATTAAAAATCTGGTCTTTTTGCTCTTTTGAAGATTGGACATTTAAAAACAGGACAAGTCAGGCACAAAATTAGCAGGTACATTTGGTGAACATGTGTTCTCACTGAGAATGAAAATAGTGAGCAAGGTCCTTGGTACGACAGTAACCTTTTCAATCATGAAATCATATGCCTATATTAAGAATATATCAGAAAACACCTGAAGGTCTTGAACTCGTTAAAACTGGGTGGCAGAAAAGGTCCTCATTGATAATTGCCAGAAATGGAAGACTTTCAGGTCTGATTTTGATTTTCAAATTTAATGATCAGCATGAAAGAAATGAAATTGTTCTGACATCTGTATAAAAAAGCTTGGGTAGATATTTTGCACGATTTCTAAAAGGAAATTAGCATTAATTCAGTTAAAATTTTTAGCTTGTCTTTGTGTCTTCCAGGTGCATTAACGGTTTAAGATTTTGTTCTTCGCAAAATGCATCAGAATTATTTCAATTTCATTTTCTTTATCAATTGATATTTCACATAGTGTTCTTTTTGTTTGTGGTCAATGTCGTTTATTTCATATCCTAGCAAGCAACTGCTCTAGTCCCTTTAAAAGGTCATACATGTGTCTCAGAGTTGTCTTTTTCCTGCCTGTGACTCAAAAGAATACAACGATCACCGTCTAATCTCTAGATGGGCTACGCACACGTGGTTGCTTTACCGCAACAATTTATGTTGCGTTTGCTACTTACAGGTCGTGTTTTAAAGTTGTTATTTGATTCTACCAGTCAAAAGTAATATCAATTGTAAGATGGTTTAGAAATTTTTTTTTTAATCCCCAATTCTAACAACATGTAGTATTTTCAGACGGTGCTGAAGAGATGAAAACTTACTGTGTACATTGTGTTTTAACAAAGCCAACATGAGAATATGGGGGGGGGGGGGGGTTAACGTTGTGGGAGATATCGCTTCGTCTGTGATTCATACTCACTTTAATACATCCTAGAAATGATTACAGATGTTGATACAAAGGTGGGACGTGTCAGGGGAAATTACATAATTAAGTGCAACTTCGGCGACCTCTCTCCAACCCCTTCTACCGTACATTTGCCATTCCCCCTGCATTTAAAATCTAAACTTGTTCCTAATCTGCTCTAGATCTTAAGCAAAGTCTTACACAAAATCATCTCCATCACTAAAGCTCGATGAAATCTGATTTTCCGGAAAATGAGTACTCTTTCCTGACATCTTGTTAACCTATATACTGCCAAACACCTGACCTCTGTAAAACACTTTTATAAGGTATATCTTGATAGTTTGTTGCTTAATACTTCCATAATACAAATTTGAGGCCAATGAAGTGAATCCTTCATCAACTTTACCATAACTGCGGCCAAAACCTTCAACCAGCATCGAATCGGATTTAGAGTAGTCTACCATCAATATCCCTACAAAGTAACAGAGGTAAGTTTGAACGAGAAAGTTCAACACACGGGGTATCACAAAAGAGGAGACTTTGGGGCTGATATCCCTTTAAAAACGTACGTTCGACCCACTTTAAAACTTCTTTCGTTTAGTAACCCCTTCCTGGGGTTTTTTGTTGTTGTTTGTTTTGTTTTGTTTTTTGTTATACATGTACATGTATATAGGCTTATTGCGCAAATTGTGGGAAAATGTCAAAACAGATAGATTTGGTTCATCTTGGTATGTTAACAAATAAACAAACCATGCTTGTTACTTCTTTTCTCTTTGGAAATTTTCGATTTTATGTGGCCATGTTGGCACTTGCTTCCGCCTGCCCCTTTCCTAAATGTTTTGATGCGCCCCTGAACCTATACATTGCCCCAGCTGAACTTGAGCTGACGTCGGAAAGATCAGACAAGCTTGGAAGGCGTGGTACCGTCACAATACATCAGTTTGATATGGACGATTATAGGTCATTCCCTTCGAGCAATTTACCGCTCTACTCCACTGTCGTGTTTCGGTTGCTACACGATACACGCATATCAACCAGCATGACCAGAGGACGTGAACTTTCGAAAGTGGATACCAGACGAGAGGGACCTACCAAAATTATCCTTAACAACTCCCATTTAGGTGTAAGTGTTTAGTGCAGCATCTTTGAAAAGAGGTGCAACTGATCAGAATCTTATCTCATGTTATCCAGTGGTGCCATCTGCAATATCGTATTTCTTACGCAGGGAATTGTGATATCTGACTTCGGTTTAGTTGAGATCTACTGGATCAATCGCAAAGTTTATAGTTGCGTGGGATAAGGTCATGTCATGACGACACCACCTCCCCGCGAGCACATTCATCAGAGAGAAAACTTTATTCACCCTATCTTAAAAATTCTACACTCATATGATTAAGTTGATTTCACAATCTAGTCCAAATCACATTTTATCTTTATAAGGCTACACTGTATTTGCAAACTGGTTTATCATATTGCATGAGTCAGTCTTAATAAAACAAGAGTACACCTCCTTAGTGGTGCTCCAGCTCCATCTTGTGCTGTATTATACATTCTTCTTCTCACTCATCATAGTTACGAAAGAGAACAATAGGTCAAAAATACATTTCGCAAGTTGTTTTATATAGTTTCTTTATCATGTTTATGGTGTTGGGTTTGACACTCCCTTCCCTTTCAAATTTTGTGTCAACAATACACAATATCCGAACAAAAACTTGTACAGTTGTAAGTCTGATATAATAGCCTGCACATTTCCATTGACCATTCCGCTTTGCGAATCTAGTTATCACCTATGTTTATGATTCAACGCGATCATCCTTTCATGCCACTTACCCAAGACCGGTGACCACTGAGCACTCTTTCTAAACGTATGATATTGCTTGGGAAATGCTGTTTGACTCCAATCACCTTGAACACTAGTTCGTAAGTCACCGTTCTTCTTCTTCGCTGCTTCTGCATGCTCCACTCGCAACCTGCAAGGAGCTCACCAACCAGAACGATGCTGCGAGCAGCGAAACGGCTGTTGGGATCATCCTGTAGAAAAAGAAGTATTCTGTTATCATCTCGAATCTTAAAGATGGAATGATAAATTTCAACTGCACTCCGAAAATATGCTTTTGTTTTTTTACTTATATTAATGGCCGAAATGAGTATACCAAATTGCGAGTGATGGTTCAATGACGATGAAATATCAGTTTTCAAAGTTTGACATTATGCTCTGAAATAAGCAATATCATCACACAAGTGTCAGCAGCAAACACATTTAACTTTATTCACTTGAGAGTTATCGGAGACCATTATGGGGAGCCATAAGTTTTAAGCAGAATAATGTATCATTTTGGTTAACGATATGAGAATAGCGGGCTTTATGTCAAATATTTTGACATTAAAAAAAAAAAAAACTAATCCCCTGTAGGCAATCTTGCTGAAATTCTGCAATATGACCTTAAAAAACCCATGAAATTACTTGAACGAGCTTTAACCTTGTGTGAAGTTGTGAGAGCTAGCCCGTGAGTAGAAAGCAAGAAGAAAATGGTTTTTAGGGAGGTCCGATGATGGATGTATGCTGGTCTGAAGACTTGAGGAAGGGCACTCGTTTTTATACCAGAGTTGTCCAGTCAAACAAATGTCAATCTTAGACGTAATATCGACCCGGTGTATGCAGTAGACGTTAATATTCAAAGTGATGTCAGACTGAAAACGGGTTTGGAGAGGGCGGGAATATGGATCGGTCTCCGTGATGTTCACATGGTCGTCCATGGCGACAGAAGGCGGGAGGAAGAAAACTCAGTTATCCCGATCGTCTGCCATCTGATCGCCTCATCGGGGGACCAGAAGGAGGATGGGTTCAAGATGTATTACCAACATTATATTCCATATACAAGAAGGGACTATTAAGACGGTGGAAGAAAAAAAAATGAACATGTCACGCTATACCAATTACATAAGTGATGAAAGCCCAAATCTGATTAACACGTTTTTGTCGTTTTTTCATGGAACTTTCCCTGTCTGCAGTTATATTATTTT